>JAKZGU010000187.1:0-57895 GCA_022837005.1 Calonectria pteridis
AGTAATACTTTTTAGTTGGAATTTAATTTTTTAAATTCTAAATAATATCTTTTATAAAACCAAATAATAAGATAAACTGTCTTAGTATAAATTCAAAAAAATAAGATTTATTAAATAAACTATAGTAATAATATTAGATAATTATTTACTAGGTTATAGTAATAAACTAATATTATTAGAAAAATTTTTAAAATAAAATAAAAATTCACATACCCTATAGTCAGACTCTAAAAAGTATAATTTACATAAAGATTTAAAATTAATATAGTAGGTTTTCTTTTAGTATTAAAAAACACAAATATATACCTAGCTAAATATAATTAATACTTATTAAAATAAATAAATAAAAGATTCTTATCTTATAGCTTTTCTTTTAATATTCTTTTTATCTAGCTTTTTATATAAAATAAGAAATTAATCCTATAAAAAAGTATTATTATTATAATAATACTAATTATCTTAGACAAATTCATATTAATAATCTTTAGTACATTAATATATACCTTTATAGTAAGAAGTATTAAATAGTATAAAAGAGCTTGTCTTTATTAGTATAGCTCTTTTAGTATAAAACTATATCTAGATTAGAATTAATTATATACTAAAAAAGAAGTTAATACTTAACTTATACTATTACAAAGTCTTTTAATCTAGGTATATTCTAATCCCTTAACTAAAATAATATATATAATACCCTTTTAGCTTATTAATAGGAATTTAGGGATCTATGGTATATAGATTAAGGTTTTAGTAAGAATACTATTATTGGAAATTACTATAGACCTAATAAATTTATTTAAATTAGCTAAGATAAGCACTAGTAGTGTTAGATGTATATTTTCTACTTAAATAGAAACTTGAAGATATTTAGTCTAGAATTAATTAGAAAAAATATTATATAGTAATAAAAAATATTACTACTTTATTAAGGAATATTTCTTTGTTTTGATGTATTAGTTATTGGAGATTAGAATGGTCCTATAGGGTAATAGTATTATTAAGTGGATATAATTTAAGTTAATATTATACTAGTATATATATAAAATTTATTATATAATATTATAGCTAAGGAATAATATTTTTATTAGAATTAAGAGTTAGGTTATTATTAATATGTAATATAGTAAATGGTTTATATACCGGAATTAATTCTAATACTATTGGGACTTTATTGTGTGGGCAATTGATAGTAATATGCATAGGAAGTAAAATAATACTGGAAGAGTAATGTATATAAGTTAAAAACGAGTTATAGAAAAATTTTTTTTATGTATACTACTAATTATAGTGGGGCAGGGCCCTATAGACTATTCTATTAAAATTTTTTTCTATAGTAGAGAAAAGTGCCCTGGGATTAGGGTTAAGATGGTTCTAAAATATTAGCTATAAATAGAATAAGAGAGAGAAAAAATGACTTATTACTTGGAATATAGGCATTTATTGCTTATCCTTTGCCCCCATAGGGATGCTTATTGTATTATCTATTAATTAGTAGATATGTCCTTTAGGGACTATAAATATAGAGGGATTATTATATTCTTATAGCTTAAAATTATTAAATAAGGATATATATTAAAATTAATTAGTATTAAGATATTTATTAATATAGTATAATATAAGTTTATAATATTTTATAGGGTAATATTATTCTTATGTTTAGCTAGGGTATATTTATGGAATATATTGGCAATAATAGAAGTGGGTTAGAGTATAGGCAGGGGGATAGTAGGAATATATTAGCTAGGAGGTATCTTTGGCTTATGGGGGGAGTAGGTGGGGAGTGTACTATTTATAATATCTAGATATTATCTTAGAAAGATATTAGTAAAGATTAAATAGGAATTAATTTTATATTAACTTATGGCTAATCTTATTCTACTTAGCAATATTATTAGTACTTAACTAATATTTCTTAATAGTAAGGAAGTAGGTGATTTAGTAGTATTAGTATAGTATAGACTTAGTAGAGAACTTATCTATTTAGTAAATATATTAGTAAATAAATAATAAGTAAGTAAAAAAAAACTTATAATAAAATAGATAATATTATTAGGATCTTAGTAGTGGTAATATAATTCTCTTAGGTAAAGGATTATCTTATTATTTTGAAAAATATTAGATATATATTATGAAAGCTTTTGTATAAGTATATTAATATATATTATATTGGTATTAAGCTATGGTAAAAGGGAGGGGGGGGAATATTTGCTATTATTAAGGTAGTGCTAGTAAGCTGAACTATATTTATAGGATATAGTGGTACTAGGGGGATAGATAAAATGTCTATAGAGGAGGGGGGGCGGCTATGCTATTAGGCAGAGGGTAATAGAGATAGAGAAAAGAAAAGAGTTATATATGAGTTATGAATGAGTTTAAATCATTTTTTGTGGGTAAATAACTAAGTAGTATAATTACTCTTTAGATTAATATATAGTATAGGCTAGAATTAATTCTACTAATAGAAAAAGAGTATACATATAACCTTACTAGAATTAATTTTGCTAATAAAAAAAGAGTATATATAAAATTATATCCGGATTAAAACCATTATTATCTACCTAATGTGATCCTATTGGGATCTAAATTAATTCTGTAATTGCCTTCCTAAATTAGTATTAGTAAATATAACCCCTTGAGCTAGGTTAAAAGTTAAGCTGAGCTGGGTTAGGACCATAGGCAATGGGGGGTTAGGTTAGAGGGGGTCAGGTCTAGCCGCGCCACAGGGGGGGGTCAGGTTATGTGTACACTCTCGTGATTGGCGCGCCGAGTAGCTGAGCCACCGCCAAGATGGACGTGAGCCTGGCCTACCCTAAAGTACGCGTGTCTGTTGTCCACCGCGAAGACCTTATTATTTAGGTTGCCACGCATTTATCGATTTTGAAGGTCTGTATCTAGTTTACCTACACCGAATCCAGATGAGATGTTTCAATCCAATGTATGACACTGCGTTCCAAAAGACCCGTGAACCCAAATGGCAGGATGTGCGTACCAACAGGCCGAACGCTCAGTCCACAAAGCGTATTAAGCGATTTAAAAATAAATTCTCGCCACGGACTTTCCAAATTACCGAGTAGATTTTAGACTATTTATCCCATCCGAGACAAAGTTTTTATCGGTCCGGCTGTTCTAAGTGTCAAAACTGCTCCAGTATAAGCCGTCCGACTGGGTCTCCTCCAGCACGCCATCCATATACGCCAAGTTAGTTTCACTCTGCAGCAAAAATGATTCAAGCGAAGGCTCAGAAAGAGTCATGCTTGCTGTTATGTAATGCGCCGACTTGGGAGAGTCTCTCATCCCTGCAGACACTCCAAGCTCATTTGTCAATCTCAGCCCTGCTAAGCCCTCGTCATCCGGATCTTCCGATATCTAGCTTTCAGAATATACTTTTTCAACATCTTCTTTCATTGCCTTGATGTACCGACACAACGTGTCAGCACTGAAGCTCCCAGATTCCTTCAGTTTCGTCAAAAGTGGACCAGCCAACTCAAAATCCCATCCGTCTTTGAGGCTGTCGGGGTCACCGAATAGACTGCAAAGTGCCAGTATTGTTGCAGAAGAAAATAGACACTGTGTGTTGAAGTAATCGAACGTCTTGAAAGACCCTTCTATCCAAGATTTGCTGATGATGGAGCGCGTATGACGGGCACAGCGAATACAGGCCTCCGAAGGCGTCTGCACGCTTTCAGGACCATAGTATTTGGCCTGTTCTGGTGGCGGTTCAGTTGACCGCTTGCGAAGGAGCAACAGATGGAGAAGAACCGGTCGAGTGGTCAGTATGATGCACCAAAAAAGGTAAGCGTTTTGGATGCGAACTGTTGATGAGAACTGTACTTGATTAAAAAGTAAATGCAACGATGTGACTGTCGATTTGGATTCTGATCCAGACGGGTTCATGCTGAGGTGATTTGGCATATACTGGAGCCATGCTTTCAAATCTCTTAGAGCAGATCGAACACGTCATAAAAATGCAAACATCCGCTTTCCCCTGCCATAGAGGGATTTGACAATCGATTTTGTGAGTCTGGTGAGTTGAATCCTAGCAATGATGAGATCAACGCTCTGGAAATCCTGTTGTTCTGCTGCACTAATGCATGTGACTGGATGACGAGAGGGATAGTCGACGAGTATTTCATCATCGGCAACTGATATAATTTGGCTACTGATGGCTGCACAGGTATGATAAAGAATATATGTAGTCCACCAAACCCTTTTAGATGTTCTCAGGTTGCCTCGTCCGCAAGCTGGGATATTGGTAGATTGAAGTGCAGCCCCACAACCACGCTTTGCCAGACAGCGGAACTCGCAAGTAAATATGAAGAGTGTTGCCTGTTGACGCCTAATGAATAGAGGAACTGCGATAATGTCGGCTGTAGTGTTTTGCATCGGTCACCTCTGAGGGAGAACTTATCAAGAGCATAGCAATCTCTATGTAATCCACGCAAGGCCTTTCCTGCAAACGTGCAGAAACCTTGCCCGCATGACTAAAATATAGAAGCCCAGGGACATCTCCGTCGAGGATACTGGAGAGACTAGAGTAGAGTTCTCCAAGAGCTAGAAGTGCTAGGATTTTGCATTTTGAGAGGATATCTAGAATTTCTGGTGTCTGCAGAAATCGCTCCAGATGGAATACACATTGCTCTTTTGATCTATGGTAACGACCATCCATATTCATGAGTGCAGTTCTAATAATAAAGCGAGTCTGGGCTGGGGTCGGTCGTGGATAAGCTGAGATGGAAAATCGTGTTATATCATCAACCCCAGGATAACCTGTGCGAGCGATGCGATTCAAAATGGTATTTGACATGACCTGGCGGAATCGTGTGGCAAACTATGCATCAGCCATTTCACCAATAAGAATAGGAACCTTGAATGAATGCAGAGGCTCAAACCAAGGTTTGGCTTCAAGAAGCGGATTGTGATCTGATTCTTCGGCTGATTTGATTTTCGAGGCGCCATTGCAAACAGAACTTTCATCATCTGATCCAGCCTCTGCTCAATTATTTTGAATTCAACATCGAAGTTGTCTATTTTCGCGCATTAAATTCTCAACATAGCTTAACAATAATTAGCAGAAGTCAGCAGACGAGCGCGGACCAATGCGCCTTTGGCTAATCTTGATCTGCCGGTCACGTTTGGGATAGACACATTCGGCTTCGCAATTCAGTTGCAAGCAAGCTTGACAAGGTTGCCCCCCGCCTGGACACTTGACTTTTCTCGAGTGGCATTTACGACACCTTGAGCACTATTTAGCCCTCCTTAGCAAGCAAGTATGAGAATCAGGGATTCGAACGCAATGGACTTCACCTTGAAAACGGTCGGGGGTGGACCAGGACCGGAGTTGAGATCGTCTTCCGTCGACATTGAATTTATATGTCAGCGTAAGACGTTTTTGACTGATGTTCTGTGAGGAATACTCGACAGGGGGAGATGCCATCACAATTGGGAAAAAGGTATGGATGGTCTTGACTCCTTCACCAATTGAACAAAACGCCGAGAGATAGCCTGTACTGAAAATAACCGCTAGCCTGATCCGGTATATTGTTGCAACTAAACTTTTGCACCACAGCATGCATGGAACAATGAAATTCCGTGTTTTGTGAGACTTGACGATGTGCCTTCATCTACTCAGTGGGGTGCTAGATTTGAGTTGATCCTTTGGGAAATGCGATCAATGCATGCTACTGATAATGTGCATAAAAGTTTGCCCAAAACAAAAAATTTCCAGTTTTATTTTTGAAGCACATCGGATTCATTTGTCAACCGGCGCTTGAGCAATCAGCTCTTTGATAAGATCAATACTCTTTTGATCCGACTCGCTAACAGGATATGGCGGTGCAGAAAGCTAATTGTGATTCATAAGCTAGGTGCGAATAGTATAAATTCTTCATTGAGCAAGATATATTCCTATGTCGGATGCTAAGTCTCTTGATCCAGTCATCTCGAACGGCGTCGTTCATCCGTGAAGATGCTAGTGCATGGGTTTTTGACCTTTGACGAAGAACAGAAATCAAGATACCAGAATCGCCCGTGCTACACCGCTTCACCTCTGTCAAGCATCGAATTAAGTAATAGAATGGCCTTATGGTGAATTTTCCATGTCCGAGTTTCAGCCCTGTGCAAACTTTATATTCCTTGTTGCCAAGACTTACTTGGGCGCTTACGCAAGCTCTGTCAAGCCCATTTTAGTGGAGTCTGTTCACGAAATAATACCCCAGGATAATAAAGAACGTCAACCCCGCATTCTCTGTGCCGCTTGTACGGGGAAGATGACGGAGATTCGTTTTGGGAGGGGCGTTGCGGGAAGGTATTTCCGCTATGACGCATCCCTCATGAGCGAGTTCTAACTCTTTTTTTTATCTAATCGGGGTATTCCGTTTCGTCATTGTCAATGTGATTAGCCCATGTCGTCAAATCCGGTGTCACTATTTCTTAACGTGCTTGAGAATGGGCGAACGGGAATGCCATTTAACCGAGAAATCATTTGTACATGCGTTATTAAATTCTCGGGCCGAAGACCAGGGACGGCAGCTAGAAGTACTGGTGCAAGATGTGGAGAGGACTCTGTTGCTGGGCACATACAATACAACCCTTGAATGATTGCAAGTCCAATACGTTGTTGCATGGAGCCCTTATCAAAAGACCATGGGTCTTAGAGCCTTTTGCTCAAATAAACAAAAACCATACCCAAATAAATTTACTCTCCTTAGAATTCTTTCTTAGTTTTATATTTTCGGATTGTTTTTACTTTAGAGATAGTCATCATTCTAAGCAGGCCAGCCTGTGTAGCGGCCATAGTAGGGGTTGGATTGTACGTTATCTTTGCCTTTTTAAAGAGATTATTTCAGAAGACACTACACAAGAGCGATGCACTGGATAGAATTGATGGCTTCTTTGGGAACGGGTGCCGCGTTCATTATCTTGTTGCCTAGCTTGCGCCGCAAAATCACGAGCTAATCAAGTTGAGACAATGGGTAGAAAAGAGAACGGAGATGAGGCGTACGAAGTATTCTGTAGCCCAAGCCGTGCTTGGAGTGTTGGGAAATGTTCCTCACATTGCGGAAGTGTTCAACAGTCTAGATTCTCCAACTGTGAAAGATTCCACCAATACCAGCTGCATGACGTGAAGGATTCAGACCAGGTCTGGAATCACTTCACAATTTGCGGGGGTGGGCCAGCGCAAGTGGAGATATTGTGGAGAAATGATAAGCATTTTGCTTAATCATTTTCGCCGAGAACCAAAATATTGGCCAGCAATTACATGAAAATAAAATAGAGATGTCACATCGTAATTATGGAAGCTCCATTACGGATAGATCTACCTTTACATTAGAAAGAGACGAGACGCGTTTATTATTGCTTATATTTCAAGCGACTCTCCATCTGAGAGACTGCCGAGTGATATCGGCCTCAGATCTAAGCCTTTTACGACTGAGGCGAAGAGATAATCTAGAGCGTCTGCTAAGCGGGGACCCAGATCTGGAGTCCGGGTTGCCGAGGTTGGAATCCCCGGCGATAGCTCATGTGAGCTAATATAGCATTCCTTATTCGACCGTGTAGAGAGTGCGGAGACTGGCCTGTTAATCTTTGCTTTAGACGCTTGGAAACCCCCTGTTCGCAGGGACCTCAGCTGATTGCCCAATCTGGCCTAGATGGTACACCGCCATGAAACCCGACTCATTCAACTCTCGACAAGGCAATACAGGATTTCATTCCCCGCAAAGAGTGTGGGGAAGAGGGTCGTAAGCATATCAGATATATTTTGAAGAGGGGAACAAACATAACATTCGGGTGATATAAGACCGATCACCCATTTCACAGCTGCGTTTCGTTCTTTTGCTCTCGTTTCCCAGTTCATCTTGCTATTTCTCCTCAGGGACCTGGCCAGGATACAATGGCCACCATGGATCCTGAAAAGAAGGAATCTATCGAGTTAAAGGAAAATGAACATCGTCAAGGATATTCAAGCCCAGAAATTGAGATCGCCGAGGCCCTTCGTAATTATGTTCCCAATACGATGGAGGAAAAAAAGCTTGTGAGAAAGATTGATCTTTTTCTCATGCCGACTCTGTGGATCATGTAAATTTTAAACTACGTCGACAGAACCAATATTGTAAGTCGACTCCCCCCCCCCCCCCCTCGTTGTATGAAATTCCCCATCTAAAGGTGCTTGGGCAGGGAAATGCAAAAATCGCTGGAATGCAAACCGAGCTAAATCTTACCGATGATGATTATGCCTGGGTGCTTTCCATCTTCTTCTTTGGCTACCTTATCTGCGAAGTTCCCTCCAACATGATTCTGTCTCGCAGCCGGCCATCGATATTTCTACCCACCATCATGTTGATCTGGGGAGCCCTAAGCGCCATCATGGCTGTCTCAAACTCATGCGGAGCATTGCTCGGCTTTCGATTCGTCCTTGGGTGCATCGAGGCTGGTTTCTTCCCTGGCGTTCTCTACCTTCTGAGCTGCTGGTACACTCGCGCTGAGCTTGGTATGCCGTCCAACGTCGATATATTTGGATGGCAGCATGTATTCTGACAATTCCAGGCAAACGGTTCTCCATCTTTTACACCGCTGCCGTCCTCTCTGGTGCCTTTGGAGGTATCCTTGCGGGAGCGATCACCGATAATCTACACGATGCTCATGGGATCGCCGGTTGGCGTTGGTTATTTATTGCCGAGGGTGTGGCTACCGTCGGCGTCGCCTTATGTGCTTTCTTCATTCTCCTTGACTATCCAGACACGTCTAAGCGTCTCAGCGTCTCTGAGCGACAGCTGGCCAAGATTCGAATCATACATGATGGAATTGACATGAGCGGTCACACAGGACGACGAATTGGCCACAAGGATGCGTTTATTGCGGCCGTCGCCGACCCACGCACGTACCTATTTCTCGTTCTATTCATGCTCGACGTAGGTGCAGGCACCATCTCCTACTTCATCCCCACCATCACCGTATCGTTGGGGTATGAAACCACAAAGGCTCAGTACATGACTGTTCCTATCTACGCTGTTGCATCCGTCTGCTTGAACATTACCGCCTGGTCCTCGGATCGCCTTGGTGAGCGACGGTGGCACATCACCTCCGCATTAGCCGTAGGGTTTGCAGCGTTGTTTGTGCAGCTGTAAAAACGGCAATGGCGCGGTATGTCATGATCTGTTTCGTTGCTGCTGGAATTTACACTGCACTGCCGTTGATCCTGTCCTGGACAAGTGACACTCTTAGTCTGCCCCAAGAGAAGCGAGCAATTGTGCTTGCCTTGGTTAATGCTTTTGGCAATTTCTCTAGTGTGTATGGAAGCAGAATCTGGAAGACAAGTGATGCACCAGAATATCCTATTGGATTCGGGGTGACGGCAGGATTCTTGGGTGCAGCGATGATCTTGGCTTCTTTGATACCAGTGGCTTGCCGAATGATAGATTGGAAGGGGACCAAGGCCGAGGGAGAATTGGTTCAACCCCGGTCGGAAGGCTAGAAGGAGCAAGCTTTGTGGGGAACTGCCCTTACCCTCCATCGTATGTTAATTGTTCAAGCTTTACTCTTATAGTGGCAAAATATGAGTAGTTAGATTGTAATCATCCATCACATTGGATTGTCCCATTCACGATCAGTTCATATCCTCAAAGGAACTCGGAAGATTCATCTCAAAAAAGAGACGATCCCTCGGGCATATTGAGACCGCACAAACCAAAGCACAGATAACAGTGAAGAGTGCGAATGAGGTGGAGTGGACATATCTAGATGTATGGAGCAGTGGATCCAGTAAACCGACAAGTGGGTTACGCTGCTTGTAGAATCTATACACAGTCGGTCAGTTCATCCTCAGCGGTTAAAGAGGGTAAAGATATGCGAGACCCCCCAAGTTAATGTATTTCCAATCCGTATTTTGTGGAATTAGAACGCGAAGCGAAGGGAGAGAGATAATTAGAATGGCATACAAGAACAACCAATATATAGTTCAAAGTACCATGCAACATCGTCTCGATCAATGAGTCTAGCACGCAGTAGCACCAAGCTTTAACACCACACAGTTTAACCAACGACCAAGAACCGGCGAATTATTTTCATAAGTCACCAGAGGCGCTGTACGATCTGAGACATTAGCGTATTGCGACCGGGCATGATACAAGATGTGATTACCGAAGCACCGTGTCAGTCGACGTAAATACTAATACAAGTACTAAGAGAAAATACTAATACAAGCTTAATGCTAATTCTTTTGGTATTACGGAGTAGTGTTAGTCTTTTTTTTTAGTCTTTTTGGTAGTATACGAATTAGTATACTAATTCGTACTTTTGGCAACCCTGGTCGGAACCGATGCGGCAGAATTTCCGGGCTAGCCCCGAGACGACGATGGAAGCAAGACGGAGCCCCGTTGGCTGTGACGGGCGTCGGCACAATGCGAAGGAGTGAGACGAAGGACCCCTGCAATCCAGGCTGGTCTAGACGTTGGTGGGAGGTCGGCAAATAAATATGGTCAACAATCGGGCCGGCTTCCGAGCGGTATGGGCCGGATTGAAGAGGTGACGAAGGTGGCGCATTGTGCAGATCCAGATGGGTCTTGAAAAGGGTCGCAATTACTTGATCGCAGAAAGGATTTTCATTGATTCGTGACAGTAGCTTCTCTGCCGTAGCCGATTTGCTTGGATTTGCGTGAGCATTTGTGGTCAGGTCAAGAGATAGACGACAGTGGCGCGCTTTGTACTTCATTGCTTACGGCTGCGATTGGATGCAGACGGATAACGGCACGGCTGCTCTTAAGCAATGCAACGGGAGCTACACATGTAAGACAGGATGCGCCATAGAGCTGGACCGCCATTTTCCCTTCACGTGTACTCACCACGGCTTCTTTCGATCATATCGCTGTCGGCTGCTCGACAGTTTAAGCACCCTGTGCGGTGCCCCTCAGCAGCCACAACTGATGCGTTGCTGCCGCTATTCTGCATCCATTGTTGCTCCACCATTTTTTTACACTTGGCGGGAAGATACGCTATGTGCGGGGGCTTTTTTAATGGACTCAGCTACACCCAAAAAAATCACATTTCAGGGAACTTCATCACAATGGTCAGAAGACTTCCAATTGAAGTGAACCTCGAATACGAGATATGAGTGCTGAATCCGTCAACGGGTGTGTGCGTATGCATTCAACGTCTACGTCTATGTACCTTGATGCTTCAAGAAAAGTGAACAAGTATAAGTCTTATTGTTATAAGGAATAAATCAGCAGTTCTTGTGTGTGGAATATTTGTATGCTTGCCAAGAAATTATACGATTAAATGATAGTCTTTGAGCAAGCCAAGTGACATATATGCTAGAAATAATGTTGACGGTCATTACATCCTTCAGCTAGTCGAATGATGCATCTCCCTATCACGCCACGCTACATCATTCGTGGCATAATGCCAACGGACAATATTGATGCCTGCGCAATAAGTTAGGAGCATCAGCGGCCACATTACCAAACACAGTATCGCTTCAATCACACCATCTTTCCGCACATTTAGCAGCTAAGGGAAAACACACTAGGCACATCCTGCTCACGAGTTCTACAAGACATTGCGTGTTACTCATTGAATTTCTGACCAAGTCAAAAAGAATCTAAAAATTTAAATAGTTAGGCAGTGACACTCGTTGGGAAATAAGCAAAAGGGCTTACCCTGGATGGTCAGCAGCTGTTTTTTTTAAAATTATTTTCTTTTTTTCAGGGCCCCGGCTTAGCTCGCTAAATGCCGTTAGCCGCCCACGTACATTCAGCTGAAAGCCCGTGCCAGAACACATCTCCGCACCAAAGCCGATGTGATGTGATGTGTTGACTAGAAGTTAGAATCAACCCAGCCAAAGGCATAATTACCATCGTGACGGGTGGAAATTTTCTTGTTGTGGAGAAAGCTAGGCCATCTAGATGTGATGAGGCACTCTATGACGCCGTGATGGGGCTGCGGGTGAAGCCGAGGCCCGTCGATCAGGCTCGCATGGCCGGCGCATCTCCACCCGCCTGGGGCTGATGGCTTCCTTTTTCATCCATGTGGCGGCCGACGGTTGCATTAGGCGTGATTGGGCGGTCAACCTGGGCCAGGAACGGGCATCGAGGCGAGTGCGGGGGCCCTCAACGATGGGAATCCCCGCAGATACGAGCTCATGTCTCACAGCCGACGTTGCACAGTGTTGAGAATGAGGGGATCTACCGGCGCGGGGTTCGGTGCGTTCGGTGCGTTCGGTACCGCAGGAAACCGCATATAAAAACAGCTTATTCTCCGTTGCTCCGTTGCTCCTTAGGTTAGTCTTAGTTGTGTGCTTAAGCTATCTCCAAGCCTTGGATTTGGCCTTTGCTCAGCCGCCAGCGAGGGCTTCCTATACGCTTCGTCCTCTGTCCCTAGCCGCGGACACCACCTTCATTATGTTGTTGAACCGGTTGGCGCTCACTAGCCTCGTCGTCGGGCAAGCATACGGCCTCGACGCCACATATCCCCAGGCCAAGAGCGACTTGGATTCGATACGCGCCGAGTATGATTACATTATCGTGGGCGGCGGGACCAGCGGTCTCGTCGTCGCCAGCAGGCTCAGCGAAGACCCCAAGAGTGCGATCAATTCCGTCCGAGTGTCAATGTGAAATACGAGTACTTAAATACATGGCAGAAAAAATTCTCGTTGTTGAGTACGGCGACTTTGCCCTCACCAAAAACACCACGGTCCCCTACTTCACAACCCTGGACCAAACTCCGCGTCTTTATGGCATGAAGTCTGTGCCACAGGCGCACCTTAACAACCGCGTTACCAATTTGCGCATCGGAAAGGCCGTCGGTGGCGGTTCCACCGTCAATGGCATGGCCTTTGACCGCGGTTCATCCGTCGACTATGATGGATGGGAGCAGCTGGGTAATTCTGGATGGGGATGGGACGTATTGCACAAGTACTTTCGCAAGTCGGCTCATTTTCAGCCCCCAGCAAAGGAATACGTCGAACAGTATGGCTATGAATGGGACCCCGAGGCCTATGGCAACGGACCGGTCCAGGTCGGATACCCATCCTGGCAGTGGCCAGAGGCAGGTGAGTTTCCACGCCCCTAGCCTCAGCATCATTGACATCACACACATGGTCTCTGTTGGCGAGTAGGTATGTTCAGCTGCTTATTTGATCCACGCAGTACCCATGGTTCAGGCTTGGACCAAGGAACTCAAAGCACGCATCCTGGTGGACGGTGCCAATGGCACAAACGTGGGCCTTGCTTGGTTGCCGCAGAACTCGGGCGGCATCCAGGGGACCCGCTCAACATCAGAGACGGCATACTACGAGCCTGCGAAACTTCGCACGAACCTCGATCTTCTCATTAGGCACTATGGGGCAGCTATCCAATTCAAAGGAAACAAGGCCACAGGTGTCAAGTTGACCAGTCGTGACAGTACCAAAAAGTCCAAGGTGGTGAATGCCAAGCACGTCATCTTGGCTGCTGGAACGGTAAACACGCCTCGCATTTTGCAAATCAGCGGCGTTGGCCCGGCGAAGCTCCTGGAGTCCTTGGGCATCAAGGTTGTCGTTGACGCTCCCGGAGTGGGCGCCAATTTCCAAGACCATCCGTCGTTCCTCCTTATCTACAAGTGTGCGTAAGATGAGTATGTAAGCTTGTGCAGAGCTGACCATTTTGACAGTCGAAAATGACACCAAGATCAACCCTGATTTGATGAACAATGCAACCTTCTACGACAAGGCCTGGAAGGAATACGAAACCAACAAGACCGGACCATTCACGCACGCATGGGGAAATCACGTCGCATTCACCTCGCTCCAAGGCATAGACACCAATTTCAAGTCCGTCGTCAGCACTCTCGGAAACCAAGAACCCCTGTCTGACTTGCCTGCCCTGTACGCCGAGTATCCGGCGCTTGTCAAGGGTTTCCTGCGTCAACGCGCCGTCATGGAGGCTCAACTTCTCAACCCCGAGGCTGCCGTCGCCGAGTTTGCTTTTGGCGGCCTTGCTTCCATGCAGGTCGCGATCCAGAAGCCTCTTTCTAGAGGAACCATTCTGATCAACAGCACGAACCCCGATCCTTCCGTCATTCCGCTCATTAACTTCAACACCGTCTCCAACAATGTGGATATGCTCATGGTCATTAGTGCGTTCCGCAAGGCTCGCGATATGATGGGAACAGCTAGTGTTGCTTCGTTGAAGCCCGTCGAGCTAATTCCGGGTCCGTCAGTTCAAACTGACGCGGAGATTGAGAAGACCATGAGGGATTCGTTCCTTACCCCAAGCTTCGACCACCCCATTGGAACAGCCGCTATGATGCCTCGAGAGGATGGAGGCGTGGTGGACAGCAAGCTTCGGGTTTATGGTGTGGAGGGCCTGTGGGTGGTGGATGCAAGTGTGATGCCGTTGCTTCCGGCCGCTCACACCCAAGCTACCGTGTATGCCATTGCTGAATACGCGGCTGCTCTTATCAAACAGTATAGTAGCTAGGGAGTATACTTTGGGTTTGAATACTATTTGATGAACATGTCCAGAGCTTTGGTGTGAGCATCTGAGCCGCAATCTATCTTGGGATACGTAGTTTGACGTTTTGGGCATTGGTCACTTCTTGTCTCATAGAGTTGAGTTGTTTATCAGCATGTTCCCTGCACACATTTTGAAATTGTCTTTCAAATTCGCGATCAATATGCGAACCTCCAGTTTAAACTCAAACGAATCCTGGCCTAAGGGTCGTGTCCCGGGCGCTCTCCATCAAGGCACCGACCACCTTTCTCCACGAGCACAGCGGGTAAGCTTAATACTGTCTTATTAACATGGGTACGATAAATGATTCAAACCCTCCATGGCAGGGACCCCAGTTTGATTGGAGATGGATATCGAAATGGCGAAAGCCTACACGAGAACCAACCCCCGCTTCGGTTACCGCATTGCCAGCTTGACTGAGACCAGAATATTGAACAGGCCAAATAACAAAGACGACCAAGATATTCATTAGTGTCTTGGGCGGGCTCATCAATGTCCAATTATGCCGAAATTAATTCATTGCTAAAGGTGGCAAAAATGCTCGGGTATTGCCTGCCTCGATGCCCAACACCTCCCCCAACAAGCAAGCGGAATGCTTATCTCCGCAAAATTGCCAGGCTAAGTAACTGTGCTATGATGGCGTTCGGTGCTCATCTTTTTTTTTTTTTTTTTTTTTTTCCGCGCGTATTCCAAATTGCGCAGCTGGATGAACTGTCCACACACCGATACTAACATGTCTTTGACGGTAATAGAGCTTGGTCTTAGTTATGAACCATCCAAAAATACAACGTGTTTGCACTGTCATCGGGTCAAATTACCTGTAAAATGGCGCCTCAACCAATGGTCCTGAGCGCGCCGAAGGATCCAGTGCTTTGGCCTCCAACATGTAGCGCGTTCATTCGCGCCCTGTGTGCTTCATCACAATCATTGGCGTCAGAGGGCCCATGCTCCTTGCACAAATGACCCCTGATCACCGCCCCCGGCCTAGCTCGACGCAGGGCCAATCGAGATGGACACTCGCCTCAGACGCATTGAGTTTTCGCTTCTGGGGGGCTTTTTGCCGCACGGGCTGGCAGGCAGACAGTCGCACCGGTTTGGAGATCTGCCATAACGTGCCATTGGCCTGCATCGGCGGGGAGGAACTTTGCAAGTCGACAGCAACCCTTCTTTCGCAGGTGCTAGTGTCGGGGCCCAGAGGGAGATTGAATCCACTCTTGCGCGGGATTGGGGTACGGCTAAACGGCTGCAGCGGATGCCAACATCACGCCTTGCGGCTGGCATATTGAGAGACGCGAGACATTGCAGAGGTAAAGTAGCAAATTGTGTGTCTCTGTCAACCGTCGGTAGGCTCTCGGTGCCATTCTTTTCAGACGACGGTTGATTGAACGGTGTCGCCAAAATGCTGGTTTCGGCATATTCGCCCCCACCGAGCCAGATCTACAGCATGAGCCAGCCACTCGTTGTGCCTGTCTCAGAAGGTGACCTGTCCACGCCCCTAGGCTAGGCTCTCAGGCATCTTCATGAGGCGAGACATGCTTCTAGTCCAGGTAACCGGTTCATTGAGCGAACACGGAACCATCGAGTGCGGCGCGTCCATTAGAACACATGCTGACGACAGGGCGACAAGGCTCCATGGGTCCCGCGCGGATCTAAACGGCCCTAGCCCCCCCCCCCCCCCAGCATGTGATGTGAGATGCAATCCGCAAACTCAAAATATGGGAATCATGGGCGATCGGAGAAGAGATGGCGTCTGAGTGTCAGACATTTTACCCCGCAGGCTGCACGCGAAGAGCCCAAGCGGGCTCGGATCCGGAAGCCGAGGTGCCTTTTTGCTGATGGTAGTGCAGTAATCTGGAATCTGGGCGCCGTCTGGCTGTCGGACATGACGCAGCTGGAATGGTAAGCCCGCGTCTCAAACCAGGATAGCCCGGTCTAGCATTCCGGTGGGCCGCCGCCTCGAGCCCAGCTAGCCGCCGCCTTCAGCAGCCTTGCCCATAGTGTTGCCGCCACGACGCCAAGTACAGTTATGAAAGATGGCATAAAGTTGCGGACTTTGCCATGCCCACCCCTTCGATTCCAGATATCTTGCGCCGTGTCCCCACCCGGCCGCGTCTTGCTGCCGTTTGCTTGCTGCGTTGCTGCAACAGCAATGTTGACGTCCCTGGCCTCGCCCTCGCGTCCCCCCCTCCACAGCTGCCCATCACGGACAGATAGATCATGGCACACACCGAGTCCCGCTCAGAGTATGCCATCGAGGGCGTCGTGGTCCAGCTCGCCATCGCCACCTTGATGGTGAGCATGCGTCTCGTGAGCCGTAGACTCGTGAAGCAATTCACTCTGGATGATTACTTCGCCATAGCCTCATGGGTGAGTTTGATAATGGTCCGGGAGGCCATCGTGGGAAAGTACGTGGCTAACATCCGTGCACAGTTGTGCCTTGTGGGCTGCGGCGTTTCGATAGCGTCAAGTATGTCGCGCTGCACCACGATGTCTTTGGTCCCAACGCTAACGAGTAACAGTGACTAAATATGGTCTTGGAAAACACCAATGGACACTATCTGAGGAATCCCTCATGCTTTACCACAGAGTAGGATATCCCCTTGTATCATCAAGGCTTGTTGTGTGAAGTTGACAATGTTCTAGTGTTTCTGGGTGTCCGTTGTGCTCTACTTGGCCGCCATCTTCCTCATCAAGTTGACTTTCGTCCTCCACTATTATCGCCTTCTGTCCGTGTCCGGGATGCGAAAGTTCACTATTGCCTTGATTATTTTTATTGTGCTCTGGGGCACATCTCAGCTCCTCTCGGCCTTCTTGCAATGCATTCCCATTCATGCTCTTTGGGATCCATCAGTCAAAGGGAGCTGCATCGAGAACCAAGCAACATGGTGGATCGTTAATGGAGTTTTCCACATTCTTACCGACCTCTGCATATTAATACTTCCCTTACCTGACCTATGGCAACTTCGTCTGCCGCGTGGCCAGAAAATCTACCTCCTTGGCATTTTCGGGCTCGGGTTCTTGTAAGTTGGCTGCACAGCTTGTCCTGCAGTGCCTTCTAACGCAAAATTCTATAGATCTATTGGAATTTCTATTGTTCGCATGCAGTGGCTCAAGCTTCGCGCAGACATGACGTGGTGGAATGTCACCGCAGCTCTCTGGTCGCTCGCCGAGCTCACTTCGGCGCTTTCATGTGCATGCTTGCCATTCTTCAAGCCTCTGGCAGTATGGACCGTTTCTATTTTCTCAAACACACCACTCACCAAAATATTTCGTCGACAAACAGGATCAGGAGAACAAGATTTCGAGTCGCGTTCAAGCGAGCTCGGGTTGAAAGGACAATCACGGAAAGATTGCAAAACACAAGACAGCGTGGAAATGAGCTACGCTACAGAAATCACGAGCATGTGCTAATATCGGAATTCGGAATACATGATGACATTGATAGATTTATACGTACCTAGATACCAGACCTAATGGCTGTTGATTTAAAGCGCGCAGACATAGATGTATTTTGTTTACTTTAATGTTAAACGACACATGTAATCTCAAACTTGCAAACGGTAGTTAGAGCTAAGCAATGTGCTGATCTTTTTATTTGCTTACTGAATGTACCCAGGGATCCATGATGGTTCTCATCTTAGCACCGTTGAGGTATCAGATATATATCAGGCAAGTTAGATCAGATCTCAGAAACCATCACAGATCCCAATCATTTGTTTCAAGACCTTGAAATCTGCCATCACTACAATAGTAGCATTATTGCGCCGAGATGAAGAGATATTTGAAATTAGATTGCAATGCATAAAATACATGTTATGGGTTGTGAGTTGAGTGCGAGCGCACAAGCCGCCATACCCGCGGCGCCACCATTGCTTAGTCACAATCACCAAGCCAATCACGGCGCTGCGGCCAGTCTTCCGGCTTGGCGATTTCAGCCACGGACATTCTGTTTAGTGGCCGAAGGGTGGGGCAAGATCATTTTGAAAGCACTGATTGGTCGGACTGGGTCAGCCAGAAGCTGCGCCTGTGTAGGGTAGTATCATTGTATCATTGAACCACGGCAAAAGCGGAGGTACCTCCCTGTGTTGCAAGGGTACATTGTGGGTCATATGGGGTTCTATAAGTATAAATGTAGAATTGATAATTCTGCCGTCACCTAACTCCTGCATTGCCAGACTCCTTTCAAGTAAAAAAGCCTTTTGATGTAGCTTCTTGAATGCTCTTGTAGTATATGTGTCCCATCTTGTTGTAGCCCTGGTCGTTTGGGTGGGTGCCATCAACAAGTTCGTCAAGCTGAGGCGCGTCAATTCCACGCATTTCTGCGAGCACAATCTTTCTTCCAGATTGGCAGTTCCTCCGCACGATATCCCTGAAGTAGTCGTTGAGACGCAATAATCGTGACTCAGTTGTAGGATAGGTGGAAACAAGTAGCGTAGAGAGTACAATTATGGAATTAGGACAACTTTCCCACAGGTATTCCAGTAGTTGTTCCATGCGCGAAGCGGCCTGATCCAGCTCGAAATCTTGAATGCAGTCATTGGAACCAGCATTGATGGTGAACAAATTGGGTTGAAATACCGGCACGGATTTCTTCGCCCTTTCCCCAATCTGATCAATCCTAAACCCCCGCCAGCCTTCATGAAGATTGTCCTCCATCGAGCCGGCTTGGCGGGATCCAACCATTTTTACCTGATATCCAGCAGAAGTAAGGAGTCTGCGAAGCGTATTTCTGTAGCCATTGCCATCAGAAGACCCGCTCCCATATGTAATGGAACCCCCGAGGGGCATCAGGCGAAGGGGCGTCTTGACGGCATCTTGCTGTGAATGGGCTAAATATTGTGTAAAATAAGCGGATGCATTGGATATGTAGACTTTTCTGCAACTGAACATACAATTTCGCAATCCATGAAGCGAAGAGTAGGAAGCGAGGCGTGCATGCCGTTTACTTAACTGTGGAGGAAATTTGCACCACCGAGCGGTGCCTAATGTCGGAGGAGGCATGGCGGCCAGAGTGAGCTAGATGATATTCTCTAAAGAATAAGATCTATGTTGAAAGCCTGATTTATGATTTGCCGCTGCCGAGTCGGCTTTTATCCAGGAATGCAGTGGTGCCAGTGATGTGGTAAGAATCGGACATTGGTGTCCGAAGCCGGATGACGCATCAGCCACTTCGGCGAACTATATTTGCCACTCGGCGTTTTGGATAACATGCCGAGAATGAGTTGAACGTGTGCCGATCGGGAGTGAAATTATCGATGCAATATAATTTCCATCTGCTTTGTACGATCTAGGATCCAGGGTTGTAAAAGCACGAATTAGTATACTAATTCTTCTCCTAACGAAAATACTGAAAAAAAGAAAAATAGTAATAATAAAAAAAAATTAGTATTAGGTTTAGTATTAGTACTTACAACATAAACGAACCAAAATGAGCTGCCATCCGCTTGTTGACGTATTGATCAAGGATGCCTTAGCGGAAATCGAGATATCTTGGACGGACACAACGAGCTCTATCGCAACTTTGCCGCTTGGAATGTATGCGAACTTATTTGATACGTCAATCTGGAAGTGTGTGATCCCTTTGACCAAAGTTTTAGTGTCTGGTGCTGACTTGTAACCTTCCAGTTATCCCGGAGGGGTCGCAAAGGCTAAACCAACTGTCAGCAAAGCTGCGACAGGTTTACTGATCAAAAACAATATCGCAAATATCAAGTCATAAATTGGTAAATATGAATTCAATTGATGCGCCGATGATTTAATGAACGAGTGCGATGTCTTGGGATAAATCATCATTGGCCGAGTCGTAGGAAGCACCTTCGAGCTAAAGGTAGATGGATTTGGGGGCAGTGTAAGAAGGCCCAATCATGCCTCTATTTCTTTAACATCTTTTCACCCGCTATACGTACCTTGACATGCAAGAGGGAGAGAGCGCCACTCAAGTCCACCACAATGTGGCACGTGTGCATGGTCACCCAGAATTAGTGGCTTTTAGCTCCTGATATCCTCGTCGAAGTACGGCATACGTCATCACAGAGGCATTTTCAATATCCAGCGTGCACTTTCAAGGACCATTTTGGGGAACAGAAATCATCCAAGATGTCTCGTAGCCTTCTAGATATTTCCCTGGAGTTCTAGAAACGGGACCTTGAAGAAGTTCCAGTACCAATTGAGGGAGGGCTATCTTTGGAGAGCCAACGAGCAGCTCCGACTCGAGCGACCCACGGCAAACGTTTGTTTTCACACAGTTTCCAGATAAAGCTCTCTTGGATGCAATTCAATCCTTGGGACATCAGGAACATGTGGATTCCATCCTAAATATTGTTTCTAATTTTCCCCAAATCTTCATTGCGTATGGCATAGAGATAGGATCTGCAGCGGGAAGGTTTCGACTTCCTCGAGGCACTCATCCAGAAAACTTCTTCAGATGTCTCGGAACATGCCAGGGCGAAGGTGATTTGATACGAATTTAATGGTCCTGTTGAGTCCGGTTTATGAAAAGGATTTTAATATCTACTTGCCTTCATTCACTTCGTCCGGCGTGCATCTCTAATTCCTGCTGAGGCACGGTCATTTCTTGACGCCGTCAGAAGTGTGCATGGGGATTTTTGGATTGGCTTCTAGAGTAGAATTCGGGGGGGGGGGGAGGGTTCCCGCACTTGTTCAAACACATGCGGTCTGCGTGATGGCCACAATTCCTCTGCATCAATTAGCATTTTAGTAAGCAATGGTGGTGTGCCTCTGGCTGCACCACTCTACCAGGCGACCCTCATCGAGCTTTTTCGATTCGTCCGCTATTACTGACCAATAGGATGCAAAATAGCCAATCCTTGCTCATTTTCAGGGTGGCGCGGGTGGCCACTTGAAGCCACTCGGCAATTCCATGCGGTACGCCTGATCGAACATGGTGGATATGTGGGTGGCGCAGTGTCCTCAGATCCGACTTCCTAAGATACGAGAGTAAGGTAGACATTGGAGAGTACCAAGAATGACCTTGGATTGAGTTCATGTCTTGTCTTTATGCCTAAAAAGCGCCACCTATCATTCAGATGGCGGGGAAAATAGACGCTGTGGTAACGATTTGGCATTTAGATATAGAACTTGAGTTAGCATGTATAAAAGGCTTGAACTACAGTTCCAAAAACTTCCACAGTCCAATAAACACCATTTTTCCTATTACGCCATCATTTCTCGTTCTTTAAATCGAGGAAACCCACAACTAAATATGTACGACTTGGTCAAGCGCACATCCGAGAGTCGTAAACTTCGAGACAAGATTGACCAGCTGAAGCATGCTGGAAAGTTTTCAATTAACACTTCCACCGCAGATGAAACCATCTCAGCCAAGCAAAAAGTTTTGGTGTGAGCAAGGAATTTGAATTTAAAAAGGTAGACCCCTTCTAAAACAGCATCAATGCCCCAAGTCGGTTTGACGCTGAGGTTGCGTCTTGCATCGTTCGGGGAGAGGTTCCAAAACAATTGGATGGAACTTTCTATCGCGGGGCGTGTGATCCGATTTTTGCAAACAGAAATGGAAAAGACATTTGGATCAACGGCGACGGCAACATCCATGTTTGGTGTTTCTCCAACGGCGTTGTCGACTTTAGGAAAAAGTATGTGCGCTGTCCGCGATTTGTTTACGAGCGTGTAGCCAGGCAATCGCTTTTTGGAACGTACCGAACCCATTTGCTGGGGATGAGAGGGTATTTGATGAGGTCTAGTCGCCTGGAAATAATCACATCCACCATTGGCATGGCTGGCTTCTGGCTTGCAAAGAGGACAGTCCACCATATGCACTTGATCCAGACACCTTGGACACGATAGGTATTTATCGAGGACACATGCTAGGGACCATCTGATGGGTGTTTAGGAGTCTACGGCTTTGAGGGTCAAGTCAGCTAGCCCAAAACATTTACAGCGCACCCGAAAGTCGATATTACGACCGGCGAAACTATGGCTTACGGCATGGAGGCTAGTGGCATCGGGTGAGCTCGAGCTGTATCTCTTCTCAGGAATTATGGCTAATACGATATTAGGTCAGATGACCTCGTGTACTACCTCTTTGACAAGAATGGTAAAAAGCTTGATGAGTGCTGGGTCAAAACTCCAGACGCGGCATGGACTCACGACATGGTTGCTACGGAAAAGTCGGGTCGATGAGCCAGCCGTTGAATTGAAAGGTAACTGACTCGATTTCTAGCTAGGTTATTTTCCACGTGAGCAGCTACCAGTATGGCCCGGAATACATGAAGGATGAGAACGGGGCCCAGACACACTTTCGCTTCAACAGATTTCTAGTGAGAAGCACAAATTCGGATACCGACCGACTACACCTAGACTAACACTACGCAGCCCAACAGATTTGGCGTTTTTCCGCGCCGAAACCCGAAGCCCGAGAATATCAGATGGTTCGATGGCCTCAAAAACCACACGTGGGGCCATTTCTCCAATGGGTTTGATGGAGATGATGGGTGCATCTACTTGGACACCTATATTGCTAACATGGACACACTGCGGGTCTTTCCCAACATGCATCCGGAGTTTGATGCCGGGAAGCCTCAGAAGCAGTTGAAGGGGAAGTTTTCTTGGTTCAAGATTGATCCTAGCTCGGCTTCCAACGAAATTGAACACCCGGTCGTGCCCAGCGAGGTTGCTGGAGAAATGGCGCGATGCGACGATCGATTCGCCACGAAGCCTTACAACCACGCCTATGCATGCAGGCACTCGCCCATGGGGTTTGACGGAATTATTCACGTAGACATTAAGGCGGGCGTGACGAATGTTTGGGAGCCGGGGAAGGGCATATCCGTGGGAGAGCCTTGCTTTACGTCTCGACACCCGAACTCACCAGAGGGTGATGGCTATCTCATGGTGTGCACGAGAGATTTGGTCAACATACTAGCACATCTCACGGTTCTCGACGAAACTAGAATGACCGCTGGTCCCGTGTGCATCATCGAGCTGCCTTTCGAACTATACGAAGGAGTGCACGGAAGTTGGGTATTTCATTTCAGTGCCTGTTGCCATCTCTCTACCAGCGCTAACATTGTGTTTCGGCTAGGTCGAGACAAGAGATCTGCCTGTTCGAAGACCTCTTGTCGACTATTCTGGGGTCACTCACGAGACTTCAAGAAAGTTTAAAGCGGATGGACCCAAGCCATTTGATGAATTTACCGGAATCCCGGTTCCCTTGACTCGAGTTAAGGTAGTGTCCAATCCCCGACTTTCATAACACAAGGTTTCTATAGTAGTACCGGTCGAGAATATAATGTAATTTGCATCACTGCCATAAATACCATGATATTAACCAAACGAAGATGAAGTGGCTTGTTTAACCTTAGGCTGCTGCAACCGCAGCCTCATCATTATTTGACTTTGAGGGTTTCCGCGCATAGACAACGTGCCTGTTCAAACTAATCAGCGCGATTCATGGAAAAAATATTCCTTCAAAACACCCACAAGTTCCAGTAGCCATGCATTTTTCTGTTTCGGATATCCTTTCGCACATCTGCGCAGCACGCCAGCACCTCCTCCTTTGTCCAACCAGCCACGCGCGTGAGCAGCGCCAGCGAGAAAGCCTCGAGACCCATGTCCATGTTGACGCACTGGTATCGTCCAATCTCCTTGAGCTTGGTGGCCAGCGGCCAGGTGTTGAAGGGCCACTTGAATTGGCGGTGGACAATGTCAACGAAGCCGGCTTTCTCAAGGCTGGGAATATCCTTGGCGATACTTCCGATGGGTCTTCCAATCTTTACTGATGCTTCATACAAGGCGTCGTGCCACTTCCAGACGGCGGATTCTTTGCTGACGGTGCCGTCGTCACAGCCCATGGGAAGGGAGAGGTCGGCAATCTCAAGGTAGCCACCAGGCTCCAGTGCGCTGAAAAAAAAAAAAAAAAAATTTGTCAGAAGGCTCCTTGTTGGGATACTTGGCAGCTTACTTGAAAGACTTTCGGAGGAGGGCCGGTACATCACTGAAGCAGCCGGCCATACCACGGCATAGAATGAAGTCAAAGGGTTCCTGCCACGTCCAGTCCTTTTCCAGGTCATCAATCTCGAACTGGCAGTTCGGAGGGACCCTAAAAGGGGAGTTGACATTCAGTATACAATCTCTTTGTGTGGCATTCCACATACCAATGAGGCTGAATTGGGCTCAGATCAACACCAATAACTTGGGCAGAGGGATGCGCATCGGCTTGGTAATTTATGAGCTTTGCACACTTCATTGAGGAGATTTCCGGGCGGGGTTCATACCAAAATCAATTGCCCAGATGCCTGTTCCCGTGCCGATATCCAACACTCTCTTTGCCGTGGCCGCTCCTGGGTTCAGAGCAAGCTCGCCGTCAAACTGCAAGGTCCAAATTTGGTGTTGCAAATCTGTTGCTGGTTAGATACAATGCAGCAAACATGGCAGACTGCTCACCAAGTCGTTCATTTTCTTGCTATAAACGCATCAGCCGTCATCGATTTAAAGCAGTTCACGTGGCCATCTTACATCGTCGTTGGGGAAGTTGTACTCTAAAGGAGAAAAATGCTGTCAACCCTGTTGCATGAAGGAAGGGCGGAAGGCGGAAATACGTACTCCCCTCACTCATTGAGTGGTACCTTCGGCCGTTTTCATGCTTGTGCTGCAAGATGCTGGATCTGAGCGATGACAGCGTAGAAGCCTCCTCGGGAGTCTAGGCCCAAGTCATTGTTATCCATGCTAGCTCTTCACGACGTTCAGAATTGACGTAACTTACCACATCCAGCGCGGAATCCGTATCTGGATCGGCAACCTATGGGCCAGCAAGCGATGTTAGCAAATTAGCGCCTTATTGCGGGGACACGGGTCTTTACGATATGCTGGTCTCGATCGTCTTCGGACATGGCTCAGAGCGGGCGGATTCGAATTCGATACTATTCAAGTCGCACTATGGAGGCGATCCGTGGAGATAGTCAGACGCCCTTTTTTTTCTCCCTTGAGATGTGACGGCCTTATAATACCGCATGTCCCTTGTCCAATGGTAAGCGGCAGGGTAGAGTTTCGATTGGTTGTGTCCCCGGTCGCCACGCATAAAACTAATGCAATATTTGTGAATGCATGGGGGGGCCAAGGAAGGATCTACGGCCAAGCCAAAAACTTGAAGGACAAGACGGAAGGTCGCTGGCTCAGTTCGAAAAACGATTGGTACCAAAAGTCAATAGCATTGTCCATCAAAACCCAAAACAGCCGATAGTAGGCAGTTATGCCTCATAGAATTTACATATCCAGTGCCAAAATATCACTCCGGCGGTGGACTGAGGGACTGAGCCGCTGCCGCGTGGCCGGGGTGCGCGTCTGACACCGCTAGAGCTGCACATTGCTACCAACAGCAGAAGCGATGGAGGGTCAAGATTGATATCAGGCAGTTGGGCCGTGTCCGCGCCGTCAAGGCCATTCGCACAGAAGCCCTAGGGTTCGGACCGTGGTGTTCGAAAGTAGCCTCATCACACCGAATTGGTCGTCTCGCGACGCGTTTGGATTGATCACCCCACAATCTTTGTTCCTTGGTGTCCGCTTTACCCCCACCAGCACGTATCCAAAGGAAATCATGGGTCATGTGCCCCAGCGCCTGCATCCTTGCCACCCAACAGAGACGGCCGGATTGTGCCCAATACTCAAATAGCAGCGTGATTCTGCCCGGATTTGTGACTGGTTAAACATGCATTTGTTCAAGTGCAGAATTGCGATGCCTCATTCGAGTTTCTTGGCATGTTGCTCTACGTGGCGACAATGTGGTTTAGTTCGGGACCGAGTCTAGGGTAAGTTCTAGAGGGTCCCACGGTCGCTAGGATTGAACACGGTCAAATCATTCTAAATAGCTCCTAGTTTAGTGTGATGAAGTAGTAGTGCAAGTGATGCCCGCTGGGCATTCTACAATAAGCTCAAAAAATTATGCTAGTCACGGCATCCCCTCACTAGGGGCTGATCCGATTCACAAACCTGTCTTCGTGATGTTTCAAACCATCTCTAGAAAGGAGCACGGACCCACGGAATTTTGGTGCGAGGGTCCGATTTAATATGTTACTCCGCGAAACAAAACCCGAGCTTCGTTCTGCACCTCAAAAAGCCAAATGGTTGTTATGACGGCTGTGATCCTGAACATGGGTTCGAGTTAGGACTCAAATCTTCGGGTTCATGCATCCAAATTATGCTAGGAGAGGTCAGGGACGAATGGAGAGGCTCGGGAGAGATCCAAGACTCCTCATTGTCGTCTGCGCCCTTCCACCTCCACCGGCCCACATGTTAGCTGTATCTAGTCATCGACGTCTCTTGATCAAATTAAGGGCTCGCTGACCATTTTTCACGCCTGAGGGCCTTTGAAATATAACAACATTTAGCCTCCACTGATACAGGGACTGCGTTTGGGTTCATCTCGTCACACTTCCTGACCTAGCACGCTAGACGTCCCCGCACTGACAGAGTTCTCCGAATTGCCCCATCGCAAAACAACCATGTCGGAACAAACCCTAGTCCTTGAAAATGGGATAATCCAGCTGTCTCCCCGTACGGGAACCTCTTTTATTCTGAAAAAAGGCCAACGACTTCGGGTGATCGACCCGGAAGGCTGCCAAGTCTCTGACCTCGTCGCTTTCAATCTCGCCGACACCAACGAAGCCATTTCCAACGGTCGCACTTTTGACTACGCCGATAAAATCTACATGACGGAGGGCGACAAGATATATAGCAATAGAAGCAACGTCATGCTCAAAATTGTCAAAGATACCGTTGGCAGGCATGACTTCCTGCTGACTCCATGTTCCAAAGACACCTTTCGCATCATCTACGGCGATGTCGACCCAGCTCCGGGGTGTTTTGGGAACTTGGCTTTTGCACTGGCAAAACATGGCATTGGAGAAGATCAGATCCCGTGCGCATTCAATTGCTTCATGAATGTGCCGGTTGATGGTGAGACAGGAAAGTTCAAGGTTCTGCCACCAATTAGCAAACCCGGGGATCACATCGACTTTGTTGCTGAGATGGACTTGGTGGTAGCTATTACAGCATGCTCAGCATCCCTATCCAATGGAGGCAGCTTTAAGCCTATCCAGTACCAGATTGACTGAAAATTCGATAACAATGGACATAAAGCACCTATTACTCTTGTTTGCGGATATTCCTTCTGCAGATGTAATGGAAGAACCAACCATATTTATCGGTCCTATACATAGGCTGATGATTGTTCGAAATGGGAAACATATCCACATCATTTATTAGTGAAACCTTTCCCACCAAAATTCGCCTTAGATTTTTACTTGATGCTACCGTCGGTTTCATCTCAAAGCTTGCCTGCGACTAATTGTGGTACAGTACACTTGTGAACCCTCACCAGCTAGCTCGAGCGGCGACGGGCCCGGCTTGGCCGGCTCAGGTCTGAACAAAGATAAGAGCAGTAGAGCTTCCAACAAAGTCGGTCGGTACGGGAGAGGACTGTGAGATCACGATATATGCCTAGTTACCTCTGGTGTTGGAAGGGTCAAAGGCCGCGCCTGCGCATGTTTGAATATGGGCGCTGTCGCCGGCCTGGACGCCGGGGCTGATGGTGCAGAGCTGCGCGGGCATTGTACAGAGCCAAGCATTCAGTCTGGCCCTGATCACTGACCCTCTGCGCCTTAGTGAGGTCTGCAAAGACGGCGTTACACTGCGTTGAGAAGTTGAGGTCGAAGGTAACACCTGGGAAGTCTTGGCTGTAGCAGCCTGGAGACACTTCTAGGAACAATCAGGTATGTGTCGAGCTCATCTCTTGTGAGGAAGCCCTGGTTGACAAGATTGACCAGATCGATATTTTGAATACCCGGGGTGCAACCTTCAGTAGAAGGGGCTGCGGATGAGGTGGTAGCCGTGCTTGGCCGGGTTGCTGAGGTAGCTGAGTCAATAGATGTAGTTGAAGCAGCTGAGTCGGTACTGGAATAGCCACTGACGGATGCTGACGTGGTGGTAGTATCGTTCGATGCTGCTATGGCTGAATCGATAGTTGCTGCCGGGGTAGTTGAGTCCCTAGTGAAATCAATGCTGCTGGAAGCAGATGAGGTAGTCGTGTCAAAAGTAGCGGGGGTAGTATCAAGTTTGGAAGATGTTTCCAGAGTGACTGTGGAATCTGTTGTTTGAATGATTGTCGCTGCGCCTGTGGAGGCAGCTGTTAGGCTCTGAGTCTTTAGTCTGCATGTCGTTGCATCAGCGCCCAAAACAGCAAAGGCTACCGCCAGAGCCATCGTGGCAAGTTTCTATGAAACCATGGCGATATGAAGTTTTCAAGACGCAAGTTGAGTTGTTGAATGAGGCCAGTACACGCAGGAGATAACAATTAATAAGAGCAGAGTGAAAGAAGATTGAAGTATGTGGTTCGTTTCGATAGCTACGCCAAAAAGCGACCGGTCGCTGTCCTCCAACAACATTAAAGTGAGGGTGGGTTGTGCCTTGGAATTCGGCCTCCAGCTCGTGCAGAAGCAACCAGTCGTGGCACCAGCTGTTACGTGGGCCAAGCCTAGGCACCTCCCATCAGCCTTCTTGGCGGTGCAGTCAGCTTTTCGCGTAGGATTCTGCAACGCCGTCCCCGTCGCCCGAAATTAGCGGATTGTGCCTGCGCCTTGGTGGTGGGGACAAGCGGCTTTCAGGGCCGAAGGCGAGATCAGGACTCCACGTAAAAAAGGAACGGTGCAGCATCCTTGCAATGTGGTGCACGATCGATGCCTCAATGAGACACTCTTATAATTCCTGTCACTGATGGAATTTGTGAAATGCGAAAGCAGGTTTATTATTATTATTTTGTTTTACTTGTGCGACCACTGTGATCTCTTTCTCACAGTAGCTGTGTGGAGACGAGCCGGAGTGGCTGGTTTCTCTCCGATGTGATTGACCACTCAGCATGTACGCCAAGCCGTCCTGCCAGGGATTTGTTCAGCCCGTTTCACCAGCCCGCCAATGCTGTCGCCTTGTCAGTGACAGACCACAGTACGTGTGGGATGCCCCGGTTTTGGCTCAGGATTGGCCCGAAGATCATATTGCTCGTTGGCTGCTTCACAGTTCCCCTTGCCCTCAAATGCAAGGGTGTTTGAACTGGCCTGTCATATGAAGTCAAACAACAACAGCCCCAACCAAGGCAGACTGATTTTGAACAGCCATGATTGCCTGCATCCTTGGCGGGGCTGGTGCATCCATCATAGCATGATGCGTACCTGGTCCATGCGAAGAAAACAAGTTGATGAGCTGCAGGGCAACGTGGGGCCAACTCAGCCGCACTGCAGTCATCGCTGATCTGCCCGGGAGCGCTGCTCAGTTCCAATTTAAACATGTTCACCTGCGAGTTCAAGCTCCTGCGAAACATTTTCTTCTTTTCGGACTTCCATTCAAACGCTTGTGGGTGATCGACAACGCCTCACTCCGCGGTTTGACCCGATCCTCCAGCAGACGCCTAGGCCATGGATTCCACTGCATGGTCTGAAACCCAGCGAATGATTCTGTGTTCGTTAATAGCCTGTTTAATAGGCGTCGCCCAGGTGGCTGGTGACGACTCGATATGGCCCTTTCAGCGTCGCGCGTACCACAAAGATAAGTACCTCGTCGCCAGACTTTGATCTTTGACTGACAGGCTAGCACCGGCCGTTCTAGGTGACTATCTGTACATTGAAGGAGGTGAAATATCAAATTATGTGAATGAAAGAAAGGAAAATGATGCAGGCGAGAGTCGCCCTTGTAAGATGAAGCGCCGCAACACAGACCATTATTCGTTCTTACCCATTGTGCCCAGCCAACAAAACATTATCAATCCCACTCAAAACCTCTTGGACAAACTCGACTGTCAAAATAAGAGAGATCGACAAGCCCGATAATCTGCCACAACCCATGTCTCGTTTTGGCCTTTGGTCAAATGATACGACAGGAAAGCTGTATCGATGGGCTGGGCAACGACCGAATAAGACGGCAGCCGATGACGAAACCAACCCACTTTACGAGTTCCAAGCCGATGGTGAAGGTGGAGGAAGCTGGTCAGAATCTTCTCCATCGAATGCGAATTACTTCCAGTCGCTTTGGCATGGAATAGACGGAGCCTCAGCTTCGTGTGGCGGCATGGGGTTCTATTTGGGAGGCTGGGCGAACGACTGGTCCGAATCAGAATTCAAGTTCGGCAACGGTGTTAGTCAGTTCCGACTCCCGGGAATTTTGACATACGACATGGAAACTCGAGCGTGGAGCAACGAGTCGACCTCCGATCTTAATACATATGGTTACGTGGCGAAGAGCTCGGGTGTTTGTGTCATGGGATTTGGGGAAAACCCTCTTTTCTTCACCCTTGGAGGTAATACCGCTATAGTAGGAGGAGGGACAGAGCATCAAACGATTTCAACACCATAACCTTTTATGATCCAATCAAGAAGACGTGGTACTCGCAGTCGGCATCGGGCGACATTCCCGACACGCGAGTAGGCTTTTGTGCAGCCGGAGTGCATGGACAAAACGGGACATATGAAATGTAAGATTCATCCCAAATACTGTCGGCCGTGAATCTGACCTTTCTTTTTTTCTTTTAGATATATCTACGGTGGATGGAACGAGCAAAAGGGCATAGCAGATCTAAGCGACATGTGGGTTTTATCGCTTCCGGGCTTCCATTGGTTTCGCATCGATGTGTCGGCGTCAACCCGCCAGTATCACACATGCACTGTGGTAGGCAACCGGCAATTGCTAGTGTTTGGAGGGACTGAGAAGCAATTCACCTGGACCCAGGACGACCAGTGGAATCAGACGCTCGGCATATTTGACATGACCGAGTTGAAATGGAGTGATAGGTATGATGCTGGGGCCGACGCATATCAGTCACCGCAGGTTGTGCAGGCGTGGTATGAGAAAGAGTGAGATCGATGCTTGGCTTGCACTATCGGTGCTGCAGTTGCTAACTCTATCCAGGGGTGTTGACTCGGTTGGATGGTCCAACAAAGATATCAAAGCCATTTTTGCAAAGGGTATAGTCGCAAAACCTGCTGCTTTGCTTCCGCGCTGACACAATAAGGCTCAACAATAACTTCATCCGATATTCCTACATCTACGTCTTCTAGCGAGACGTCTGCAGCTACGAAAACATCAACAGGTGCCATAGCTGGAGGAGTTGTTGGGGGTGTAGCAGCCATATGTCTTATCGGTGCTGCCTTCTACCTCTACCGCCGCCGATTGCGTCGCAAAGTCCCGCAAGATCAACAAATAGAGAATTTTGAGTCGGAGATAAAAGAACTGGATCCACGCAAGGTCCTCACACCGGCGCCATCGGAGTTAGCGGATCCGAACGCATCCCAAACACCGCCGCCTTGGGAGCTAGAGAGTCGCGAGCGCGCCGTGGAGCTTGATGCACTGCCTCAAAATGGTCACGGTGGTACCGGGAAGTAGGTGTTGAGAATTCTGATGCATTCACAATGGGAAGGGCACTTTGTCCACAACTTGATACCCGGCTAGTGAACTAGACCGTTCAAGGTTATAATTCAAGCTTAAAAAATGCCAAATAGAGAAATGGTGCGAAGAAAGCATAAAAAAGCAATAAATTAAGCCTTCATCAAAGTACTAAAATAAAGCGGCCCACCGGAAATTAAAGAAGCCCTCCCGCATTGAGCCCTGGGTCGATCTATAGGATGGAACCAGTTCTTCCGCTTCCACAATTCGCGCGCATCGCTCTCGCGTATTCACAGATTGGGCTCCTCCCCTTAAGTCTCGAAAGATCCCTCGTATTGCTACCTGCCGAATCGCGATAAGGTGGTTACAACGGGCGGCACCATGTCCTGATTGGGAAGGTCTATACCCTGTCCATCCGTCACGTCTACCGACTTGGTTACAGAACAGGTATAGCCGAAAGCACATTGGCGCGATGCTCTGGCTGTTGGCGATTGAATTAGTGGCTACAAGAACGAGAAACTCCAGGGGATTGGTAAAAAAAGAATAACCGCAGTTCCCAAGGAAAAACAATGCCGTGCCAAGAACCAGCAGAAGCACCATGATGCAGGGGATATTGCGCCACTGCAGTCGCTTTGGTCGTGTGCCTTGTGAGGTATTTACACCGCCCACGGCCAGTATAACGAAGTAGGAATATTTCCCATAAGAGGTAGGTGTCTCCCGTAATTGGTAAATTCTGCCGCATGGAATGCCTGGATATCCAACCGCCTTCCTTTCCTAAACTAAGCATTTGAATAGTGGTGCAACAATCGGGCATAGTCAGTAGAACCAAGCACATGCTCGCCGAAAACCTAAAGTGAAGGAAGATTGAGTTTCTGAAATGGGCCCCCCATGCTAAGACATGACCTGTTCCGGTTGGCTTTGTACAAAGAGCCCGATCCTGCAGCTGGAAGCTGCCGGCTTGACCCCTGCGTCGGCATCGGCCTTGTGAGCCTGAACGAAATTTTAAAGCTAGACCACACCGGATTACAGCGATAATACTACCCATTTCCACAATTGATCGGTAGCCGATCCGTCGATCGGATAAAGGATTGATCCACATCGCTTCATAAAATCCACACCATGTTACCGGGACACAATCAGAAGTTCCATCACGAGCAAAAGTCCAGAAGTTTATCTCGTATTCAGTCAAAATATACCTTCCTTTCGGATGCTTCATGAAAAAAGTCCCAGTCATACAGGGCAGCTGAATTGTGTCATTCGGTGCGAAATGCGGGTGACAACGACCAACTATCGGACAACCAATCAGGACCAACGCAGTCCTCGCTCGCGAATTCAACTATAAAGATAGCCATAGCCGTAGGATAAAGTAGAAGGACAACTCGTGGTCTAGCCTCTCATTCCAGGACCTGGTACTCAATCATTACTTAGACAACATGACTATGCGCTCTCTTCTCCTCTTGGGCCTTGCTGGCCTCGCTGCCAGGACCCAGGCCCACCCGGCTAGACGTCAGCCAAACAATGTTGCCCTTTCAAAGAGGGGCATTGACTTGGAGGCTTTCCGCCTCAAAGAGATGTCTGAATACACAACAAATGAGAAGGTTGTTGAAGACCCACCGGTTCAAATCACTAAGCGAGCTGGCAACTACGTGGATTCCGCCAAAGAACTGATCAAGTCGGTCGTTCCCGATGCTACTTACCGCCTGGTGGAAGACCACTACGTGGGCTCTGGTGGCATTGCCCACGTGCACTTCAAGCAGACAGTCAACGGTATCGATGTTGACAACGCCGACTTCAATGTCAATGTACGTTCTGCCGGGAATCTCTAAAACTCCAAAAACATACTAACAGAGATCTAGGTTGCCTCTGATGGCAGCATCTTTTCTTTTGGTAACAGCTTTTACACTGGCGACGTGCCCGCACCTTTCGCTAAGAGAGACGTTTCCGACCCTGTCGCTGCTTTGAAGGGTGCGGTGGATGTTCTCGCTCTTCCTGTTGAGGCCAACGATGCCAAGGCCGAGGCCAAGGATGAGACTGAGCATTACACCCTCAAAGGCACAAAGGGTGCAGTGTCCGATCCCGAGGCTAAGCTCGTTTACCTTGTGAAGCCTGATGGTACCCTTGCTCTCACCTGGAGAGTCGAGACCGATGTCCTGGACAACTGGCTATTGACCTACATCGACACCGAAACCAATGAGAAGGTCTTTGGTGTTGTTGACTACGTTGCCGATCTTGCCACGTACAAGGTTTAGTGAGTCCAAGGAACTACCCCAGGCGGTAATTTTACATAAGCTAACCTGCTTGGAATTTAGCCCTTGGGATATCAACGACCCAACTGAGGGATCTCGATCCGTCATCAAAGACCCTTGGGACATTCAGACCTCCGAGTTCACCTGGATTTCTGATGGAAGCACCAACTACACCACCACCCGCGGAAACAACGCCATTGCTCAGGTTAACCCATCCGGTGGAACCTCGTACCTCAACAACTACCGCCCGAGCAGCTCAAGCCTCGCCTTTGAGTATGACTACTCGGTCAGCACGACCACCCCCACCACCTACCGCGATGCTTCCATCACGCAGCTGTTTTACACAGCAAACAAGTACCACGACCTACTGTACCGCCTCGGATTTACTGAGCAGGCCGGAAACTTTGAGTACAACAACAACGGCCAGGGCGGCCAAGGCAATGATTACGTCATCCTGAACGCCCAGGACGGAAGCGGCACCAACAATGCCAACTTTGCTACACCGGCCGATGGTAGCCCAGGACGCATGCGAATGTACCTGTGGACTTACAGCACCCCGCAGAGGGACTGCTCCTTCGATGCCGGCGTGGTGATCCACGAGTACACACATGGATGTAAGCAAACCCGAGTCCCCTCTTTCCATGCGTGAAGATCTAGACAGAATCTGATGCGAATACAGTGTCCAACCGTCTTACTGGTGGCCCATCCAACTCTGGCTGCCTGTCTGGAACCGAGTCCGGCGGCATGGGCGAGGGCTGGAGTGATTTCATGGCAACGGCCATTCGCCTCAACCCTGGCGACACCCGATCGACAAACCACGTAGTCGGTGCTTGGGTTTACAACAACAATGCTGGAATCCGAGCTTACCCCTACAGCACGAGCCTGACCACCAACCCCTACACTTACAAGAGCGTCAACTCCCTGTCCGCAGTTCACGCCATCGGAACCGTCTGGGCTACTATTCTCTACGAGGTTCTCTGGAACTTGATCGACAAGCACGGCAAGAATGACAGTGATGTTCCCACTTTCGACTCTGCTGGTGTTCCCACCGACGGAAGGTACTTGGCCATGAAGCTTGTCATTGATGGCCTGGCTTTGTAAGTTTTCCCACTGCCTTTCTCTCTCGGATGTTGTGATTTGAGTAGCTAATAAGGAACGAATAGACAACCTTGCAGCCCCAACTTTGTCCAGGCTCGCGATGCCATCTTGGACGCCGACAGGGCTCTCACGAAGGGCGCCAACCTCTGTGAGCTTTGGACTGCCTTCGCCAAGCGTGGCTTGGGTGAGGGTGCCAAGTACAGCAGCACAAGCCGCACTGAGAGCTTCACCGTTCCTTCTGGTGTTTGCTAATTGTAGCAAAGACGGTTTGAAATGTGGTATGCGTAAGAGACTTGGGTGGTGTTGATTTGGTGTGGTGTAGATGAGACCAGATGATGTATTTTTTCTATGTATTTTCTTATACTTCACTTTTGATAATTTCTGAATCTGAGGACATTTTCATGTTATTCACCATTCAATAGGAAATGAGCTTCATGAAGTAATACCTGTGAATAAACGCGAGGCTCCTCCTAACATGCTTAGAAGGTGATGAACAGTTCATCACTTTCATGGATATGATTCGGAAAATGCTGTTTGCTTCAAATAAACTAGTTCGAGTTATTTATACTCCAAAATGGATATACGGAATTCATTTCGGCTGAATAGGTTCTTCATCACATAAAGCAAGATCCCTCGACAGATTGCAAGGCTGTTCAGAAGCTTAGCCCGCGATGGATGGTTATCTGGAGTAATTTCAAGAAAATTTCTACCGACTGTTATTGCTTCATCAAGATTGGCCTTTGACCCAGTCATTCTGTATCGCTTAACTAGACGACCTACAAGGTAGGAATGAAGCTCTGGGTGCTCTTTATCATCCACCGGGATAATGGCTATCACCCTTCTCGCTATCTGAAGAGTCTTCTCGAGGTCCTTTGACGATCCTGTAGCATCTTATCGAACGACAAGACTGTTACAAAGCTCAGACAGCTGAGAAGATTAATCTGGGTCGTCTTCTGGAAGCAATTCCACCACCTTTCGATATATCCCAACGGCCTCCTCCAAGTGGTTAAAATCATCTGTAACTTTGAATTTGTCAAAAAAATGCCATCCGAACCAAAACAGATGGTATGATCTATCCAAATGGTCCTCAGGGGTGGTGCCTGATTTTCGTGCTATTTCGACAAATTCTGAAGGATATTCTTCCTCCCCAGCGAAGTGATAATGATCTCGAAGCATCTTTACAAGCCTGTGCAAATTTCCCGAGCCCACATAGCTATCCCTTGACACTCCACAGACAGCTTGTCGTGCAGCATCGATGGCTTGTTTGAGATAGCACACGTCTAGAGTGTGAAAATACCGATGATGCGATATAAACCCCAGTCTATTCCAATGCTCAGTGTGGTCTGGATAGGTCTCTGGTGTTTCTTGGACTACTTGCGTAGCTAATCCCTCTGCTATCGAGAAATTAGAATCTGCTTTTGTATCTAAGTATCTATCACAGACCATGCGTCCGAGATTATCTAAATATTTCAGTCGCTTTTCGTGGCCTCTGAGAGTCATTTCAACAGGCTGATTGACTGCTTCAATCGCTTCCTCCAAGTTTATTATTGATCCTGTAGTATGGTACAGATCGGCAAGCACGAGCCCTAGGTGATTGAGATAAGATGCTCGGTCTTGGTTACTCTCGGGCGTTGAGTGGATAGCTTTCTTGCCAGTCTGGGTGCCTCGTTCAGATACAATGGACCGTGTGACGTAATATCAACTACGCAGCTCATCTGAAAGCTCAATCACGTACTCTCCGAGATTTGCATAATCCATCGATGCAATACTGGGCACCAGATACTCCTCTTTGAACCTCATCGTGTTCGTGGGCGAACATGGCTAATTGGAAATGACTAATGAAAGCGGTGATAGGTGATCAAGCAACATCTGGATATATTTGGTGCTTGAAAAATTCAAAACCGTTCTTATTTAGGTCTGAAACCCAAACAGATCAGATCCAGACGGGTCAAACGCGCTTCAAGCTGGCTGATGTGAGATGACGTTGGCTCCTGATCTACCCCTCTTTCGACCAGACATGGCCTGAATATAGATGAGGCTGCACTTGTGAAATCCCATCACGTGCTTCTAACCAAGCACGAATACCTTGAAAAAGTTGCGTGTGACATCATAGTCGGAATGAAATATTCAAGTCTGCCGGATTTCGGTGTCAACACCAAGACGTGGATCTTTGCTAGTTGTTCCACGGTTGTCTCTTTTGGCTCTTTCGACATCTTTCCTTTTCGGCGCCTGCTCTTCCTTCTTTCTATGATGAAAGTCGGTCAAACTTTGGTCCACGTGTTTGCGGGCGCGTGTCAAAGGAAACATACCGGTCTAAATCGCTCATAAAATCTGGCTCTGATCCTCCGGCGCCGGACTTGTGTCTCACCGCCCTTGCAACATCTCCCTCACCTGGCGGGTGCATTTTTTCATCTTCATATTCCTCATGATACCCTGAACTTTGCGGCTTTCTGTTGGATTCTTCCTCCAGTGTGTTCTTTGTGCCATCGCCTAAGGCAGATACTAAACCTTCACCTTGGCCCGAACTGGGATGACGCTCTTCGATTGGTTTCCCCCCAGATGTAGATTCCTTTGCATGCAATTCTTCCACGGGATCCTTTGTCACTGCATTGCTTTCAATTGTGTAGGCGGCGGTCTTGGGAGGTTGGCCAGGCGGATCCATGATATCTTCTGCGAGAGTGGAATTGGCGTTTCTTGTTGGAGCGTGCAGAGACCGGTAAATATGGCGCAATTACTACAGTAGAAATAAATGGTTTAAAGTATTACGGGAGAAACTCCAGAGGCGCCACATGGGCTTGTCATTGATTCATTTGTTGACGTAATGGCCATGTCGTCATTGATTTCCTCGCGTGTTGCCACCGATGTGCGAACTCGTGCTGCTGGATACATTCCACTTTTTTTTTTGAGAGAGATACGAAGATTGCTTTTTTCTAGTGTGAAATTATTTTATTTTAGAAACAGCCGATCTGAATGGCTTTCGGCGGAGCGATAAGGTGTTTACTGGAGCTAAATACGGAGCCGCACGACTACACAAAATATTTATGACAGGTTTCGTCTTCAGATGCAAATCGCTACTTTGAAATAAAATTGATTTTGAGGAAGTCAAGAAGAATGAGCGCAGCTTAGTGCCTGGCCAGCGCTTTTGAACGTCAGAATATATCCGCAAGTAGAACCTCAAACCATTTCCACAAGGGATCTTTCGCTAGTGCGGCTGGTGCTGGGTCTATTTGTCCGAGATCTGTCATCCACCGGTCCTAGATCGACCAGAAATATGTAATCACCATCGCTATGTCGTATTCCAAACGATCTGTCGATTTTAATCCCACGGGATGCTGGCTGGTTGGCATCCCCTGTGGGTGGAGGGCGCCCAAGGGCAACATTTCGAATGCCTATACGCGGGTTCGAGATATTCACACCTTCTGGTTTGATATACCTATTTGAATCGTTTGATGATCCTCGGAGGCTAGGGAAAAAGTGACCTAGTAGAACCCTCAGAGTTGGCATGCAAACACACATCATTCCCACATTAATCTCCACCGTAGACCAAACAGAGAGGTCAAGTTGATCGAATGTTGGATTGTGTGACGAGCGCAAAGTGACAATGTATTGGAGACGAACGATGCTAACCACAGTAATACTGGATAAATTAGCCATGGGTCTAGATGTCCAACGGACAACTTACAAAGTGCCCACCATAAACATAGTAGCAATTGCTAGCTTTTTCTTCCAGTGCATCTTGAGACTGTGCAAGCACCACAATGGTATTGCTAGCATCCAGAGGTCCAATGCAATACTTATTGAGGCATTTGCCCAGCCTATTGCATTCGTATTCAAACTATCAGCCCTGTCAGTGGAATGCACATCCAGCGAAAAAAAGAATTGACGTACCATTTCCCCTCATGTTCTCCGTCCCAGCCCTCCCAGAAAAAGCTTACCGGCGAGCACTGAAAGATGGCAATAAAAATGAAGGTGAGTGCGAAAATGGCATTAAAAAAGATGGTGGCTCGCAATACATTTTTCGCGGATCTGAAGAAGATTCTCAAGTAGAAAAATAGAAGCGACATCTTGAGAAGAGAAACTTGTGCAAAGTAGAAAACTTCGAGGATATAAAAGAACAATCCAAAAATGGTGATTTGATCTGGCTTCAGTGTCCAGATATCCTTACCCTCGCCGTGACCCGCCGTGCCGTGAAGATTCATGGCAGTCGATGGAACTCCACAGATGAAGGTAATTAGAAGGAACAGATCATCCATACCCCAGTCTGTATTCATGATGAATAATTTGGTCGCGAATCGCAATGACACAAAGACACCAGTGAGTGTTCCTAAGACAATGGTGGTATTGACAAATATTGACGTCCTATCGCGTACTGGAGCACCACAATTGGTCAGAGTGGCATTTTTAGTGACTTGCACGTAATTAACATCAAAAAGCGTTCAATATGGCTGCTGAACCTACCGAGAAGATTCTTGACACTGCACTCTTCCGACGCACAAATCCCAGCTGATTCCAGAATGACGCCATCCGTGCAAACGCAGACTAGATCTGTCGCATTGCAGGTTGACGCTGCAATGGCATCTTCAAGGCATGGTATCTTTTCATTGTCAGTGTGGTAGCATATAGAGAGAGCTGGCGGCTCGAAACATACGGCGCATTCAGGTAGACCGGAGAAGACAGCTGCAGTGGAGCTTTCAATTGCGATGCATCGCAAAATGAGCAAAGCAGCCAGCAATAGGAACGACAAGTGCTTCATGATGACCTATTTCCCTGTTTTTCAATGAAAGGTGAACCGTGCACGACGACCCGGCGGTCAATATATGTTCATTTGTCTTCAGGGACTCCTCCCAAAGCCGTCGTGTTCCAGCCGTGCCACAGGTGTGCCTCAAACGGTGCCAAGTTGGTTGTATCGGTGGCTTGCAGGGTCTGAAACACCCTTAGCCTGTGTTGAAATGGTGTGGTAAGAAACCGGAAGGGTAGTAACCGTCCACGTAAAAGCGACGGAAAGTCACGAGACAAAAGGAGACGTGACCTCACCAAGAGAGACAGTGAATCAGCTTTACGCCCTGCTATTGCATTTCGCGTCTGCCGACTGTAGTGAATAGCTGATGATCGCAAACACCTTTTTGTTCACTCCAGTGATTGGGAATGCGGGTAATCGTGAATTGAATGATCGTTGTAAGAAAAATGTGCGGATTTCCTCTCCTCAAAATAATATTTTACCCAAATTTGGTGAAGGAACCATCTTAGGCTGAAATATGGAAATGAGAAGGCAATTGGTTCTGTCAAGTTTAGCCTGTACATGGTTGATTCGCTTGCAACGAACAGGTTTTTATTTCCCATGGATTAGCAGTCCTAATGCCAAGACTTTCACGCAGCAATCTTAACAAAAATGAGGAAAGCTCGGAAATCTCGGTCACATGGGCTATGGTCCCAGTCCATGTTAATTCTACCCGCATTAAATGTTGAGCCACTCATTGGGTCGGGTAGCAAAAGGTCGAGCCTAACCAGGTGTAGAACAATTGGATTCATTCAAATAGTGGTAGGATACTTCTTAACTCAGCATCATTGAGAAATTTGAGCCATTTATTTTGAAATGTAAAGTTGATGGCGTTACAAAAGCGGTGATCTTAGGTGGTCGCCTTGATACAAATGTATTGCAAGAACCAGACATTCCAGATCTATCAAAGTTATGGTCCGGTCTTTCAAAGATATTGCGTCCACATCTTGTATTTAATAGGATCAAATCCTAACTGAGTATAGCGTTTATGTCCCCCTGGTCCAATAATAGTCAATAAGGGAAGTGGCCCGCCGCTACCCCACGGATGACACCGCAAACCGGAAATTGACAGACCTGAAACATGTCTTAATAAAACATTTTATGGCTGGCATTAGCATATTATAACACTGCTTTTCACTCAGTGATAACCAGTGCAAAAATTCAAAGGAAATAATTTTTATTTTGATCAGCACCCCAACTAAGGAGCGTTCTATGAAATGGAGTTCACAACTTCCATTTTTGTTCTAGTGGGGCAGCCCAAGACCTTTAAAACAAAACACCATAACCATTTTGACTCCATGCGATTACCATGTGAACCTCACATAGCTCGTGAAGTGCACACCATCTTTGAGGTGCACCAGATCTGGTGGTGAGAACTATAGATCCCATGGTGACCACTTCCCGGGCACGGGCAAGGATCACCGAGTGGGTGTGTTACATGTCACCGCCAGTCATAGAGCGGCAGAAAAAAAGTCAGCTTGGAGCGCGACATCAGACATCCCAAAGGCGAAATCCCAATCACACAGCTGTTGAGCATGTTGGCTTCATCCGGTGGTGGGCCTCATCCGGTGGGATGGGAATGTGATAATCCGGTGTGAGACTGATAATTTGAACCATCGGGAATAGCTTATTCCGATGGGGAGCAAGAAAGGCCCAATACGGAAGGGGGGTAATATTTCAAGACCTTTAAGGGTCCTTTTGAAACTCGGGATCCGCGGAATTCGAAATTGCCCCCTTGCCGAAGGGCTCAAATTGGCCAAGCGTGGACTTACTGAGGGGTAAGCGGATTTGGATGGATGACTATGAATGCCATTGGGTTCTAATTCTCCGGACAATCAGAATGGAATCTCACGGTTAAATAAGTGGTGCGCGCCGGGAATGTAATGTTGTATCTGGATGGCTTCGCTTGTGGCGAAATGGCTAGTATCCGGATAAACATGAGCTATGCCAGCTGGTAAATTTGCAGAGACCCTCATGCAGAGACACGTAACATCTTGCGAGCTGCACCGGCCGCGAACATGCATTCTGGGACAGTTCTGAGGACTTAAACATAAGTTTTTCCACGGCAATCAATATTTCTATTCAACTTCAACTGTCCGAATGCGGCACCTCCGTATTAAACTGCCTAGAGACCCTGCCGGGCACGACCAAGTGTGACGTGGTGAATAGGAGTTTGATATATTGAGAACAAACTCTGACTTCGTACTATAATAACCATGTTTCTGATATAAGCAACTCGAGATACAATCAAAACTGTGTTTTATAATTACGCATGATAGCAAATCGATCGCTTCCAATCAGCTTCACGGTGTATTTAGCGAACGTGCAATAAAGTTCGCGAAACCTCCCATCGGTCCAACCGACGATGGCTCTCCATGGCTCTGGATTTATGAGGCCGCCAGAATGTGACTTCAACTTGTGATTATTGAGACAAAGTAGAAGCATTACTAAATATCTCATCTTTTACGCATATTTCGTCGGCCTATGCGAAGAGCGATGCTCGCTACCCCACCAACCAAACCCGAAATGTCGGCCCGTCCGACGAATCCTATCTAATCTGCGACTTTGGAGTGAGATGAACTTGGACGCAGGGATAGGCGCCATTTGGAAATTTAGGAATTTAGGTGTATTTTAAGCTTAGAATTTGGCTTTAGTGGCGTAATGACGATGAACAACACCACGATCAACTTGTGAAATTGTCTAACAGAGGAAGAAAGGATTTCTCCTGATACCGTGCAATTCACGATCAACTCTCAGCCTTCTCCCAAAACTTCCGTAATGCCATTCAATTAAATTGCGGTTCGTATTGTACAGATATCCTGTCAATGGCACTCTTCTAAAAAGCAAGGGTGCCGCTGCAGAGGCACTGCACAGGGATTAAATCAGGACGAAAACAGACTACCCGCAACATGGACATGGTCGGGATTTCATCCAAATATACTAGATAAGCAGGCTCACGTATAAATTACCAGGTTCTTATGCCTCTGAGATTTTCAATAGATTTGCTTTTGTCACACCCTCACCCCACCCACAATGCCCATCATGGCCAAGACGTATCAGCTCAGCAGTGAAATGCTGCTCATCTGCTTGGCTGCAGCGCTCAACTGCGCAACTGTGGGGTACGATTCTAGCATGGTTTCATCCTTGAACATTTTGGTAATCCCTTCGTTCCGCTCGGCTATCGATGGTCATTAAACAGCTGTGTACAGGATGCATTTCAGACTCGGTTCAATCTGGACACCAACACAAAGGGCCTTTTGACTGCCGTCCAAAACATTGGAGGGATTTTCGGGGGGCTTTTTGCAGGCTTCATTGTTGATCGGCTGGGCCGAAAAGGTGGCATTCTTGTCTCCTCGGTCGTTGTGCTGGTGTCCTGTATTCTGCACTCCACCTCGACGACAGTAGGCCAGTTTTTCGTTGCGCGCATTCTTGTAGGTATCGCAAAGGCGGTAGATATCGCTGCAGTTCCCACCTACCTGGTCGAGCTGGCGCCCCCAAGCCGCCGCGGATTTGTCGCCGGGCTATACTGGACTTGCTGGCTTCTCGGTGCCATTATTTCGGCAGCAGTCGGATACGGCGCCCGAAGCGTGTCTGGTGACTGGAGTTGGCGTATCATTTGCATTTGCATGGCTGGGCCTTCCTTGTCGTGCATTCTTCTGCTTCCCTTTATCCCAGAGTCTCCGCGATGGTTGATCTCGCGTGGCAGAGAAGAAGAAGCACTGAAAGTCTTGGGAAGATTCCACGGCAATGGAGACCAGACCCACCCTCTGGTAGTTGCTCAGTTCAGAGAAATCACCGAGACCATCGCTTATGAGCAAGACAACAAATTTGAATCGTTCAGAGCCTGGTGGAAGGCTTTCGTCAGCACCAAGTCCAATCTCTACCGAAGCTACATCCTTCTCACCCTCGGCATCTTCGAACAAACCATCGGGTCGAGCATCATCACCTTCTACCTCAGCAGTGTCCTAGACTTGGCTGGCGTCACCTCAGAAAAGGACCAATTTGCAATCAACATTGGACAAAACTGTGTCGCTTTCGTTTCCGCACTCATTGGAATTTGCTACGTTGACAAAATTGGACGTGTCCCCATGCTAACTACGGGGACATCGTTCTGCGCAGCAGTTCTGGCATGCATGGCTGGGCTTACGGCCCAGGCAACAGATATAGCCAACGGCAGAAATGCCATTGTTGCCATGATCTTCTTGTTTCAAATCGGCTACTCGTCCACCTGGACCCCTCTATCCTTTTCCTATTGCGCAGAAGTGCTCAATTTCACGATTCGCGCAAAGGGAATGGCGTATGTAGAACCTTCTTGCTTACTACGCATCCGAATGTCAATCCACTAACTTCTCCAGTTTCTATTGCATATTTACTTCCTCAAGTGGATTCTTCAATCAATACGTCATTCCTATTGGGCTCTAGAACATCAAATGGAGGCAAGTGTTGTCCACTCTGCATTCCCAAAAACTACTAACGATTGCACTCTAGATTCTACATCGTCGGTTTGTGCTGGAACGTCGCCGTTGCCCTTGTTATATGGTTTACGTATCTGGAGACCAGTGGTCTCACTCTTGAACAGATCGATCAGCGCTTTAACGGCGTTGCACGCGAGAATGTGGTTGATATAGTGGAGGCGTATGACGGAGTGAGTCCGATCTCGGATGCCGAGATCCAAAAGTCGAAAAAGTCCGCCGGAAAGCAGGACCAGTTATCTTTGTCAGCTTAACCTAACATCCATAGATACAGGATAGACACAGGTTTCTTTTCTGGAAAAGTATGGCAAATACGTGGTAGTATCCCGTCTTTTCATCTGGGCGCGGGTTCCTACATCTTCGCCATCACTCGCGTACATCTTGTCTTCTCACTCTCCCACCAAACAATATCTAGTCTAGTTTGAGTTTCCACAGCACTTTTAGGTTGGAATCATCACGAATCGTAAATCTCAGCGAATTCACGCTAATGTAATCTGTACACTTCTCCAATCTTGTCGTTGGGCAACTATCATAGCTATGTGAAGTTGGGCAGATGCCAACAGTGAATCCACCATTCTCGCTCGCACGAGTTTCATGCTTGAGCAATCAAGTCGAATCCAAGCACCGATCGACCTTCCGTGGAAACATTGTCATATCCCGTGTATCCCTTGAACATAGTCTCGTTGATTTCAACCCCAACACAGTCCGGAGGAGCCTGCCCCGCCAGTGCAGCCTCAAGTTGTTTTTTCACAAACCCTTTGTTTCTGTTAGTAGTTGGGCATGCCGCCACATAAACCACACTGGCATCTACTGTGCCTTGGTGCTCTGGATCCACGGCATGGCACATCTGGCAACAATTAGCATTTCTTGAGCATCTTGGTGCATTTCGAACACGTGTCAACTCACATCTGTATGCCACCAAACCGTATCACCAGGGTACATTGGTGGAATATGCACGACACATTCCTTAAGACGTAGGTGAGGATGTGAACTTGGACTCAACCTCTGGCTCTGGTCTATCATGGTACCTGGAAACCAATCCGAGTCGCGGTTAAATGTCCACTTTGAAGCGTCCATGATATCCGCTTCATTGGTGGGCGGATCGAAAAATGGTCGCAGCAATACATAAGCAATGACCCTTGGAACATGCGGGTACAACATCAGCGTGCCACAAGATGGTGATGCAGGCGTGAGGGCAGTCCATCCTTGAAAAGAGCGAAAGACAACAGAGTGAGCTTTGGCTTCAAACATGAACTGCTCAGCATCTCTGCGCGCACCCAGGTCGTACTCATCGTGCAATTCTGGGGTGCCAGAAAATATGTGGCCGTATGTTTTGCGATACTTGGGATCTGCCCAGCGACACAAACTTCCAGCATCAATGTGCGGGCCGAGACCCAGGAATGGTTGTCCAGGTGGTCGAATTCGCGTTGCGTCCGTGTAGCTTAGAGGCTCTGGGCTCGTCTCCCCCGACTCATCGTGATAAAGCGAGTTTAGAACTCTTTGGAGACGGATTTGATTGGGGTGTGTTCGAACTGCAATTTGAGTGGGAGAATTGTACAGTCTGAAAATCGATGGGGATGTTTCTGGCCATCCTTGGATGTTATCTCTGTTTTCCTGCACATAATTCTTCAAGTCTTTGAATAGAGATTCGGTCTCTTTCTCCGGAATCACACCACGAACTATGGCGCAACCGCTATCTTTTATCTGCGCCTGCTGCGCATCCGAGAGGCCATCGGTGCGAATATCATCCATGTGAAGTACGGGGATGGATGCAGCGCCCTGGCTCGCCAGCTTGGCTGTAATGGTCTCAAGGTCCTTGCATACGCGTAGCCAGCCTTGGCGAAGCGCTTCTTCGCCATATTCGGCAATTACTTCTGCTTTGGCCTTTGAGAACCAGGCGTCCTGAGCAACCGAAGGCGGGGTTCCAAACTCGGCCCATGCAGGCCACGCCTCAGATATTTTGACCATGATGCAAAACGTGGTTTTCTACACAGTATTTGGTGGATGGAATGATTATGTCGTAAGATCAAGAGATCGTGCGCCGTCTCCTCAGGCATATATTGCATGTGGTAGCATTCTGGATGGTGCGTGGATAACAAAACCAGACATTCGATTGGTCCGCTTGCGGATGCCCCGACAGTCGTATCGCTAGTGTCCAGGGCCCTGTCGGCAAAAGACGAGGCCTTCTGTCGGAGAAACCATGAGCGGACCCGCCAAAAAGTTGTCGGCACAAGCGGCCCGACGATCATCACCATCACTTGCTTGTCGGAGGTTCCGTCACCATCGCAACGCTATCATAAACCTCTGCCTAGACTGCCAATAAAAGGAAGCCGGGTTTTATTCGACCAGAAATACGAAAATTGGCCCCGAGTAATTACAAAGAGCATCTCATCGTAATGATGAGGCCTATGCTAGAAATTCATGTCACAGCAACTTGACTCAAGAGCTTCACAGAATCCCAGAATAGAGATGTATGCAAGTTGATATCAAACGAAAAAGTATTGCAACATATCTCTATTTAGTAGATGATATTTTAGTGTGAGTGTAATCGTATCGATAGATTAAAAAGTCTATCTGTTCCGTAAGTAACTGTGTAGAACTGCTCTTGACAGAAAAGGAATTTGGAGAATTTGATGTCAAGATTATCATATCATTAGTACATGAATAAATTATAATTCTATAAAATAATTTCCGTTTGCGAATGAAGAATATTTTTCAGCTTAACCATTCATGCCAAACCAATCGTCCACTGGGAGGGGCGTCCTTCCAATCCAGCATCCGTTCCATCAACCGCTATGCATGAATCAAGTTGCATACACCTCAAGCAAATATATTATCCGAGCAAGCCTTGACAAAGTATCCAGCGCCGTTTTTAGTCGATGTGCCGCTGGGCGACGTAATGGTAAAATCACTCATCCCAATACCTCCGCCGTTTGCCCATAACCATGTTAATGGAATTGCATCGCCCTTGCTCAGGGTGATTGAGAATTTGCCGTCCAGCTTCCCTGCACCTGTTCTGCTGGCCTTGAATGCGGCGTTACTGTCATTCCAGGCACTGTACGCAGTGCCACCTACCCAGAGATAGCCCCAGTTGTTAATGAGCCTCCCAGAACTCGAAAAGGTATACCTCCCCGTCTCCTTTGCAACGAAGAAACCATTGAAGAGAAGGGCTGTTTGACGTGCATCGAACGTGGGCGAATTATCAGGAAGAATAAGCCTTGATCCCCTAGACGAAAAAGTCAGACTTCTCAAAGTTCCGGTTCGATCAGTGCTCCTGTCCTTGAAGGTGGTAGAGTTAAAGCCAGTGTTAGCAAGGTCAGCGTTATAATTGTGTTCGTATTTTCGATAGAAAAGGCCATTAGGCGCGATTGCCGTCGGAGCAATGTAATCCGTCACGGTGGTAGTGGAGGTGGTTGTTTCCACGGCGGTAAATGTCTCTTCCACTATCGCAGCAGGCTTCTCGGTTCTGGCAAATCAGTTAGGCCTCTCTTCGCTTTGGCTCGGGAACATTATAATGGCACTTGCATAACAGGACCGACCGTGATTGTCTTGGTTCGAGGTTTCACTGTCACGTATTCTTTCACTGTCTCAATTTCGTTTTTAGGCAGCAAGCATTCGCATGCATTTGAACCGGGATTTTTATCCCGGTTTGTGAGCATATTGGGATGGCTTGCTGCTTTGAGGCCGTGGTGCTTGGGCACGGTCGCAGCAGGGACATTTGCGGTGTAGGCACTATTAAGACAGCTGAGTGTAGTGGTTGGCTTTGTCACTGTGATAGTTTTCGTGTCGACCTATAGGTGTATAAGGATTAGGACGCCTCCATTGGTAAGATATCTAGTGCCGATACCTGAGTCGTTGTCGAAATCTTGGTTTGAGTGACTGTGACTGTCCCAGTCTGAAAGTCTGCCGATGATTCACCCGTCACTGTGATGGTTTTATCAGGATCGTTAGGGCCAACTAGTATGGTCCGGGTTCTGATGTCGGATGAGTTGATGCTTTCACATTCGCAAGGAATCCAATGACTTACATCGTCTTCGTTGGGAATGAGATGTGTCCTCCGCAGAAGGAGTATGCAGCAGCATGGTCTTTGACCAGAGAAAAAACGTCGCCCTTCATACATAGCAGCTTTTCTTGAATGTATGGCTCAGCATGCACTGCAAGGGGTAACAGAAAAAAAGCGCTAAGGTTTGAAAACATCGCGTCTTGAGATTTTGCTGGGAATTGACAATGGGATTCTGTGTTACTTCTGGGGAATTTGGATGAGAGTGCATGCAGTCAAGTACTTATGGTCAGACCTTTGCCGTGTTTCTTACCGCATGGTGTTCAGATGAATTCGTACCGCCCCAGATGCCATTAAGAGACTGCTCGCAAAGACTCCAGCCCCACAATCACGATGCAAACGGCCCCATGATTAAGGACCAGTCTTAGACAATGAGGTTCTAGGGTTCAGCCACAGCCTACACCGCTTATTTAGTATCAAATCCTTTATGTGCAGTATGAACGGCAGAAAGTTCATCTTCCAATCACTCCTTACCCCTGACTTAAACTGGAGTCAATAGGGATGGAATTATTTCCTAAAGACATGTCATGGAAAACCCCACGATCAAAAACTACAATTACATATCAGCATCAGAAGCCCACGTTGTTTCTTTGCCGAATCGGGGTCGAATGAACCAGCAACGGTATGCAAAAGCCGAATTGAGCTAAGCAAGGGACCCAGCCACACGATGGGGCACACCTGAAAAACCGCTGGGCACTGCGATACGTCGGGTCCCTGAAACAAGTCCTCCACACCCGGGACAATGGGGGCCGCTTCCTTCCTTTGCGTTCGGAACGTTTTAGCAGTGGTGACGTAGCATAAACGAGAAAAAAAAAAAGAAAAAGTCAAGACAGGTTTTACCAATCAGGCTTCTATACAACCCAGACGGCAAAGGTACAAAGCAGCCCAAAATCAGTCGTTGGGCTTGAAATGAGACAATGGTGTAGGCTGGGAGGGAAATCCGAAACATCACAGACGACGCGCTGCGGGTGACTTGAGTGCACTACTAACAAACTGGAATAATGCAACCGTGCGTCGAACTCCGATCATGCAGGCATCAGACAGTTCATTAAACAAATCAATTTTTCAAGCAATAGTATCAAGCTTCTTACAGTTCACTGCGTACTGAGACTGGAATACTAAGATTTTATTCGGCCAGCTCACATCACTCGGCCAAGTAGACGACCTTGAGGCGCATCTGAAAGGCCGAAACGATTCTTAGCTCATGGCACCAATTTTCATTGTTTTTTTTTGTACCCTGTTTTCGCTTTCGGGACTTCTGATCAGCAGTGTCTCACCCGAAAACCCGTCAGCGTCAATAGGGCCGATATCGCTTGTGGGGGCTGGTAGAGATGCTCCACAAACCCCCCAAATTCAAATGGTGATTTGCACCCCACCAGCGCATGGTAGCTACCCTACAGAACAGTAGTGCTCTTAGCAGGCTCGAGGCATCATCAGCAGAAATGCACGAAAGTGCATCAGTTTTATTTGCTATCGAGTTGATTTGAACTTTAATTGGTGCTGCCGACAATGTTACCGTAGGGTTTGTTGCCATGTCTCGCGCATCGAGCAACATTGTCTGCCCAAAACAAAATCTGAACGCAGATGGAGCATACTTCTGAGGGCCTAAATAGAAGACATGAGGTCAGAAAAGACTAGTTTCTAGCCCAAGCTCGGCGCGGCACCGGCGGATCCAGGGTTTTCCCAAGTCTCGCATTTCGGCAAAGGACTAATGCTCGTTTTTGTGGCTATTTCCATGACCTCATTTCTTTTAGTCTTTTTATTTTTCGCATCAGTGTACGAGTGCGAAAGAAGCTTAATGCCGACTGGCTGGTGGAGCGCAAGGACCCATTAAAGGCGCTGGCAGAATTCCACTAAAACGGTCTGCGCCATCGGACAACAGTTGAATGAGGCTTGGGCCCGTGGGAATGGACATGCGTATGCCTCACGATGGCTCTTTTATGACGGTCGCTACGCGTGTTAACCATGGAAGCATGAAACGTCGGCACTGACGGCACTCGAACCGAAACTTTCGGCATTGTCGCTACAACGATAAGGAGAATCATGGGGCCCTAAAAGCACACTTAAAGGGGCTTAAAACTATATAAGGATGAAGGAGATGCACATCGCCAATCAATCATCAGGGTCCCCATCGCAATCATGCTTCCAGCTTTGTTCTTCTTCTTCCAAGCCGCATTCGCCTCGAGCGACTGCAAGCTTACGCCTTCCGACAGTGACTGGCCCTCGCAGCAGCAGTGGGCGGCGCTGAACAGTTCCATCGACGGCGTCCTTCTCCAGGTTCACCCATCTGCATCGTCTTGTTACTTGGGGAATCCCCTCGGTTCAAACATTGACTGCAGCACTGTCGAGGGCAATTGGACCGAGTCATCATTCCATGCTTCGCTGCCCGAATCCATCACATCTCCCGTTTACGCCAACAACTCGTGTCTGCCGCCCGGTGCGACAGGTTACAATGCCACTAAAGGCTGTGCTCTCGGTGGATACCCAAGCTATGTCGTCAACGCGACGACTGAGGAGCAGATCGCCGTGGCTGTCAAGTGGGCATCTGACCGGAATATTCGTATTGTTGTCAAGGGTACTGGTCATGATCTGAATGGACGGTAAGCCAGAAACAGCCATGCAAATGGCACCCGTAACCAAGGTTACTAACATTTCTTGGCAGATCGAGTGGCGCTCACTCGCTGTCCATCTGGACTCATCACCTTTTGTCCTTCAAGCTCGTGGAAAACTGGACAATTCCCGGATCAAACGAGACGGACACTGTTCTTTTCGCCCAGACCGGTCTGAACTATGGCCAGGCTGTCCGCGCTGCTCTCGATGGTGGGCGCGTCATTGTCAGCGGCAACGACGCGACCGTTGGTCCAGGTGGTCACCTCCAAGGTGGCGGCCACGGTCCCTTGTCCAGCACGTATGGTCTTGCTTGCGATAACCTCTACCAGGCCCGCGTGGTGACAACTCAGGGAGAGATCCTCACGGCCGACGCGACCCAGAACCAGGATCTCCTGTGGGCCATTCGCGGTGGCGGTGCTGGTCAGTATGGCGTTGTCACCCAGTATGTCATCAGAACTCATGTCCCTCCCACCATCACCACTCCTGGCTTCACTATCAAGCCAGCCGGAAACAGTTCGGCTGCGTACGAGGCCAGCTGGAAGGCATTGGCCGTTCTGCTGCACGACACCCCCGATTTGATGGACGCGGGCCTGGCTGGAGCCATCACCCTGCAGGGTAGTCCCAAGGCCGGCGTCACTGTGTCACAGGGATATTATGCCTACAACATGAATGCATCTGCCGCCAATGCTCTTATCGAGCCAACTTTCGAACGCATGCGGGCTATTGCCAACGAGAGCATCCTATCTATCGTGCAGTCGAACGCAACGGAGCCTGTAACATATCGCTCATTTTTCGATGCTATGGCTGCTGGCGGTTCTAGCAGTGCCGGTGCCCCGAGCATGATCTCAAGTCGACTTCTCGGCCGAGCTGAACTGTCGGATATCTCGCAGGAGAAGCTCGTCACCTACACCAAGCGCATGCTTGAGGGCCACAGTGAGGATGCATCTGGATACGTTGTCATTGGCATGCAAGGTGGTCCAGGTCCTGCCAAGGTCGACAAGGCCATGCGCGGCTCTGTCCTCCCGTCGTGGCGAACTGCCTACATCCATGCCATGAGCTACAATGCCTACCTCGATACAACCTTGCCGCCCAAGGAGATGCTGAGCCAGGCAGCGGCGAATTTGGAAACGACAACAGAGAAGCTGTGGCGCGAATGGGCTCCCGACATGGGCTCGTACATGAACGAGGGTAACCCGTTCAACTCGCAATTCAAGAAGGACTTTTACGGCGCTTCATATGACAAGCTCCTGGAAATCAAGAAGAAGTATGACCCCACGGAGAGTCTATATGTTTTGTCCGGAGTGGGAAGTGATGCTTGGGATTATGACTTGGCGACTGGAAACCTGTGCAAAGTCTAATAGCCCATGTAGTGGGCCGTACATAGAAATTTAGACCCAGCTCCAGAAGTGATGTGTATATAGTTCCCATTATTTGAGGGCCGGTTTCTCTATAATTAACCCTATGTCAGTATTTGTTACATCTTATGGCAATAGCGACTCGGTCTTTTTTATTGGAACGAGAGTGAATGGTTTATCTGAAGTCGGGTATGAGAGATGGTGTGCTTCTTCAGCTGAGCGGTGGGGCTGGAACTGGATTACATAATACAGTCCGTCCATCTCCTTTATGGAACATCTTTATCCCCGATCACGCGCCTTCAGCACCCAGACTTATCTCCGACTCCGATTCTCTACTAAGCCGACTGTCGGGCTTGAATATTGCAGAGTGCATCCAGTTCCACGTCCCCAACGGCTACCATGCAGCAGTCAAGTCCTGCCAGCCCTGATTTCCAGGGAGTAGACTCTCACCTGAAGCGCCGCCATCGCAAGCCCTTGAGCTGTGAGGCTTGCAGACACTCGAAACTCCGATGTGATCGCCAGCAGCCCTGCGCCACCTGTTCACGGAGGGGGCTGCAGGATTCATGCGAATACGGGACGAACGGCGTGGGCTCTGCAAGCCTGTGCCCTCGGAGAAAACCCCAGCCTACAAGATCCCGTGCCATTGCCAAATCCCAGCAACAGGAGCAGCAACAGCCCACTTACACCAACCCCTCCGAACTAGTCACACCTCGGAGCCAAAGTCCTGAACCAATTCATCGTCGATGGGATAGTATTTTGTGTCGGCCCAGGATTGAGAAGAATGGTCGTTTCATTTCGAAAGAGCTTACCCCAACTCTGGCGTTTGGACCCAGCATTCCCATCACAGACCTGCTTCAAATGCTACCCCCGGACGCTGTCTGTGAATATCTAGTGGCTCACTACTTCGCACATGTCGCTCCTCTTTTTCACATACTGCACGGCCCGACATTTCAGAAGCAGTATTCGGACTTCTTGCAAAATCCTGAACAAGTTGATCTGTCATGGCTGGCGCTGTTCTTTGCTATTTGCTCATTGGCCTTGAAAACGGTTGAGCCCAATGATCCCGCGCTGTTAGAGCTATGGCAGTCTTCGTCTTCGCCTCAAGACTTGACTAGTTTATTGCAACAATATCGAAACGCAGCCATGATATCGCTTTCGCAAGACCAGTTCCTCATGCGCCACAACCTCAACACCCTCGAGGCCTTACTGATCCTGATTCATACTATCTCCGACAGCGAAGGGCCAGAATACGGCTGGACCTTGCTTGGAAATGCGCTGAATATTGGCATTGCATTACGATGCCACACCGATTTTATCGAGCCCAGTTGCATCCAAACAGAGAGGCGACGTCGCTGCTGGGCGGGCATCTTGATTCTACATATGTATCAAGCCTTGCTATTTAGGGATATCGACCTATGCTTCCTCTCTAACATGAAAGCGACCATGGTAACCAATGCAAACGACAACGATATACGAGAAGATGGTATCCTTACGTCATCAAGCCAAGAGCCATCAACACGACCTACACAGATGTCTCTAATGCGATTCCAAACCCGGCTGTTTAAGCTGTCCACCCAGATATGTAATCACATTTCTAGTCCAGATCGATTGAAAGAAGAACCATTAAACCGTCTCGATTCTGAGTTAGCGGCGGAGCAGCAACAATGGGATTCGCTTTATTTAATAGATGGTGCTCGGAGCATTCTGGATACCGCTGGTTATGCACATTGGTGCATCCTGCAGACCTACGCTCATCAGCTTTACTTGCTTCTTCATCGTCCATTTCATAATTCTAGATCTAGCCACTACCGTCCAGCATCAAGGGATAGATGTGTGGAATCGAGCCTGGCTTTGATGGACATCCATCGTCAGCTATATGAACTTCCTCGCCTGAAGTACTATCGATGGCTTGTCAACGGATCGATAAGTTGCAATGCGCTACATGGGGCTGTTGCTTTGACCTCGTGTCTCCTTGATATTCCTCATGGATCTGAATTCAACGAGCATCTGTCTGCCATTGATGCCACTGTACATCGACTAGAAAAATTGCGAGGCAATAGCCCCGCTTGCGAAAGCGTATATTACATTCTACACCACTTGCAGTGAGTCATCTTCTACACTTTCTAAGCCCTTTTATAGCGCCTGACCTACCAGATCTCACATCTCTCGGCCTGACACCGCACCCTCTCCAAGACAGGAAGAGGATGAAACCAGGTTTGATGATTGGGTTAGCAGCATTGACTGGTTCAGACCCGATGAAATAAACTGGGTGATTACGGACTCCTCATCTTCTATAAATGGCAAATAACTGACTTATGAAGGACTTTTGGATCGGAGATTGTACAATTCCACAAAGTGATGATTCTCAGACTCTCACAACTTGATCAATTCTAGACAAGCAAATTCGGCTTTTGGAATAGATTAATAGAATTTAAGCTATCCGACCTATCATGAATTTAAACACTTGTGGTACGTATTTATGATTACTGGCATGATGATTAGACTATCAATCTATCATATAACCTAATATCTACATTATGGTATGAGTTCGGGATGGGTATCATGATGCAATTTACTATTCGTGCAGTCTGTGCGAGAAACACAGCTTTCTCCAAGCTCAGATCTCACTGTACGCTGGCGGTGGAGTTCCTAGAGGTTCATCATAACTGCTCACGTCGTCTCCACCCATGTCATACTTCGGCGGGGCCTGTATTCCTCCGGACAATATATCAAGATCTTCCTCGGTGGATTTATCTTTATGTTGCACAAAGGTTCCCCAACCATTGAGCGGTAACTCTGGAGATACGAAGATGGTGATAGGCATCGAGGTTTCATACTATGCGCAGTGTCAGCCACAAAAGCTTCAAAGTGACCTTCTTCGAATACCTCAGATTCCGTCCCGTCATTACCTCGCATGGTCACCGAGAAATGTAGCGTGTGATCGACATTAACCCCGCAAACACTGAAATCTGGTGAGCATCTGGTGGCCATCTTCGGCAACTGAAGACGATGCTGCCAAATCTGCATTTGTGGACTTGTCTTATCCAGATCCAGTGGCCATTCCATTACTGTTCTTTGGCCTTCGAAAATGGCCACCTCGTTTTTATGTATTTGATGGTGCTCACGTAGGAAAAATCCGGCCCTGATAAATTCCGTTGCTGGCTCGAGCTTTGCAATCTGAGCATCGATCGGCACTAGTCCTCCCAGGGCTATGGCTTGGTGTCCAAGCGAGACGTTGTACTTGATCTTCCCTGACCATTCTCCTTCCAATGTCTTGGGGTCCATGAGCTCATATGAGGATTCCCGTGGACAACGGGTTATGCGGATGGGCAAGAAGGTCTGCAAGTCATTTCGGGTGGAATGATTCAAAGCAGAAGTCTCAAGTCTGTATGTCATCCCACAGCGACGGCATCCTCTGAAAGATTCTTCCTGGTTGCCAGAAATGAAAAGCTCAAAGGACCATTCGTAAGTATTTCCGTGTGGAGATGGCTGGCTAGATTTGCCTTGGATTAAAAAGGGATCCCATTCATGGAGGATAAAGTCTGTAATTTCCCACTTTGCTAAGTCATCTGTATCTGCCTTGTGGTCTCTTCAGGACGGAGGTCAGCATGGCTTACTGGTCGGGAGATGACGGTGTTGGTGACTGACCCGACGAACATTCTGCCCGTCATTTTTAATCGAATCCCCTTGATATTTTCTCCTCGAGCAAGAAAAAGGACCAGTTTGCCTCGGAGGTGCTGCCCCCGAGCCTCTTCGCTAAATCCACCGAGAAATACATAGTCCTGATCTGGTCTAAGTAGCGATTAGTCGAGGATACGGCTTCGTTTGCGTTCGGCGGGCTACTTTATTGTGATTCGAGTCCGGGGACTCCCAGATAGCCGTGATAAGAACGACCGCATGGTAGAAAGTGGCGACTAGGGTCCAATTTCACGAATCGATAATGCTTGTTCTTTACAATGGTAGCTGATGAAGGGTCCGATGCAATCAGAAAAAAAAAGGATACAAAAGGTCTGACCAGCGTAAAACACAAAGATAATGCTGGAAACCCGTGTGTATGATGTGATTTGGAGATTTAACGGTAACAAATATTGGAGGGGATTAATAAAGACGTCTTTTATGATCAGGCCTGAGATTGAAAGTCTGGCCACAAATGGAGCCTCTCGATACCAATACGTAATGTTCGGCAGATCTTTCGGAGATGCCCCATTCAGTGATGCCGTTGTGGACTCATCTCCAAATCGGACATGTGTGGGGCTCGGAGATATGTGGAGCTCCTGGCTTAACTCGGACATGTCGGTTTGAGGCGACCAAGACTGTCGGCTGTGAATTGGCCCAAGCACAGCATCAAATGTGGCCCCTTGTCGGAAGGCCAATGAGCCGCACAGGGAATGACGTTGCACTGCAGAGCTCAACCATGGCCATCTTGACGGATCACTTCGGGTGTGTGATCCGGCCCGATTGCGCGAGTGGGGTGGCGTTGTCACACGTTCGAGACGTGGTTGAGCAGTGGATAAGATAGCGGGATTTTCACAATCATTTTAGTAGCCAGAATCTGTAATATTTGTATGCTCATGGGGGATCGACTTGATTTAGAGGATATCTCCGCCGCCCTGTCGAATTGCCGCAGACGGACAGCGTGATGCGCATGAGACAACATGTGCTGCTAGCCTTCCAACCGAGTCCCAAGGATAGCCAACAAAAAAAGCAAATGAGTGGCACAAAGAAGTGTTTCTTAAAAGTAGCCTTGCCCTATTTTCCCGGTACATTGGACGCTCACCCAGGCATCCGAAGGCGATCGCCACAAAGTAATTCCTTAACTAGAACTGCATTTTCTGCTATTGCCCCCCAGTCTTTCCTCCACAGGCATACCATACCAGCAAGCCAACATTACCACATACAATAAAATACAAATCGGGTGTAAGATGAAGATGCCCACTATCTCTGCAAGCAAGCCGGTGACGAAAGGGCCTCCAGCACCCCCCAGGCTGCCAAGGGCGTAAATGACCACCATCAAGGCTGCGCTCAATTCAATCCGCCTCAATTCAATCATAATTCAATTAATTTAATCTGCTAAAATAGCAATTTAATTTAATCTAATTTAAATGTATTAATTAATTAAATAAATTAAATTATATATTTATTTTATTTTTATTTTTATAATTATTTTAAAGGTAATATTTATTTTTAAAGTATTTAAATTTAGTATATTTTATTTATTTTATAGGAAAAATTCTTATTAATTTAGTATTTAATAGGGATTAGTATATTTATATATAATTTTTAAATTTTAATATTAATTTAATTTTTTTTCTTAATATAAAATTATATATATTATTTTTTTTTATAATATATTAAAATATAGTCTTTTAAGCTTATTTTTTATTATTTATTATA
>JAKZGU010000188.1:0-57164 GCA_022837005.1 Calonectria pteridis
ATAAAAATAAAAAAAAAATAATAATTTATTTAATCTTTTATTTTAAAGTATTAAATTAAATAATAAAAATATAATAAAAAAAAGGTAATTTTATAATAATTATTTTACTTTATATATTATAAAATATATTTAGATATTATATTATAAATATATTTTATATTAATTTAATATAGTATTTATTTAGTATATTTTTTTAAGACTTAAAAATATAAAAATTAGATTTAATATAGGGCATTTTAGTATTATGCAGTAATTATTTAGATTTATATAAATTATAGCTATTTTTTAGGTGTGGTCGGTAAAGCTAATGCGAAAATTACTATCCGGAATATTGTGGCTATCCGGCATTTTTGTGACCAACCTCGTGAGAGGTTGGCGGGCGGACCTGACCCACAACGCCAACGGGTAGTTTATTTTAGCGTCCTTGTTTGCTGAACTCTTCTCCTTAACAATTAAATTGATAATCATTTTTTAGCCTTTTGTATCCATTTCGCTCACTTTCTCAGTATTTGGTCGAATTATGCCTGCTTTCAGGCAACAGTATTCCACATCTATTAAAACACGTCACGGTATGCACACCAGGGGCACCGTTAATAAGTTGTCCGATAGCCAGAGAGGCATGATATTATATAAATCCCGTTCTCATACATCCAAATATCCGCTACTTTTAGCTGGATAGTCATTTTATACAAAAGAAATCGCTTCGTTTCATAAAATACAGGGCATTAACATTAGGATGGCCGCTAGCCACGCATCATTAACAAGATTCGACACCGCCACTTTAGGCCGTCACCAAAGCCTTGTTCTTTGATGCCGCGTCTGCGTCATCAACGTATAGTCGCTGCTCCTTGATATACCTGATGACTGAGTGAGGCGTCATCCACTTTACGCTCATGTCGCGCTTCAGGAAAAGCCTGATCTTGGTACTGCTCACATCGTTGGCGACGAGTTGTGGCACGACGACAATGTTCTTCTCCCATGTCTTGAGGTTTTCCAGTGCAATCTTCAAATCTGTGCCGTTTCGCTCAATAACAAAGGTGCCAAAATCGCCAAGAATGTGGTCGAGGTCCTTTTGGTTCCAAATGCTTGGTGTGGACATGGTTCCGATTAGGTCAGCGCCGGCGAGCAGCATAATCTTGGCGGGTCTTTGGGTCCTGCCATCTGCAGTATAAACACCTCCGATCACTTGGTTCAATTCATGCTCGAAATCTACCAAAAAATTTTGGTTAGTGATTGGCCTGGGATTTGGAGCCGCAAGAAATGGGTGGAATTACGGTCAAGAACGGCAGCAGTTGGACTGTACTCGGGTTGGATTGCCTCCCACGGGTCAACCATGATCCAATCATCTGAATCTCCCGACTCTTCTGTTGCCAATTCGCACATGCGCACGCTGTCGGATGGTGACGAATTAGCCTACGCAATTTTTCAAAGGGGGGCGGGTAACAAATGCTAACCGATGGTGTGCTGGGGCGAGCCCACTCTTCTTGTAGGCGTCAGACACAGGGCTTAGAAATCCACCGACAACCTCGTATTGTGTGTTGATGCGGGCGTAATCCTTGGCAATCTCGAAAATTCTGAGATGGAGAATTGAAATGGGCGAGAAACTCTGTGAAAAGTCAGCGATCGGTGTTCCGGGGTCGGGGCGTAGATTCCGAGAGGCCGCTTACTCCGCAAGCTACGAGGACAAGCGGGATGCGATCCGAGTCCTCTTGCTGCAACCGCAGTCTGTGTGTCGGGAATTGGTAGTTTTCGAGCGTCATTTCTGACGCGGAAGAAGACGAGACCGCTGCCGTCAGCTTCATTTTGGCGGTGGTAAATCGGGGAAATCGGAGATCGGAGATATTTGGCAATTCCAGGGTAGCGGCGATTGATCAAATGGTTTGGCGCTGACGCTGACGTTGGTTGAAGGGCGACGACGACCTTTTCTTGTTGGAAGTAGTTGTCGAGAATTAAAAAAAAAAAAGTTGGCGAGAAGAGTGAAGTGGAAAGTCTAAGTAGGCAATAAGTGGGAAAGGATGGCTTCTTGTTCTTGTTGACTTGGTGGCGGGGATGTTTCCGGCCTAACACAAAGGATATTGCTAACCCGCAGTGCTCGAGTGACCTGGGATGGGCATGACGTTCTCCGTCTACCCAATGTACTTTTCGTGGTAGCTTTATGAAATATGGGCCCCGCTCGCTCTGCGGTCCCTAGTGCGAACGCACCATGTTGCAGGAGAGAAGAGAGGGGCCGGGACGCTGTGTCGGATGCCCGGAGGCAGCCTGATGGCAGCAAGGGTTTGGCATCGTTGCTCGACGTCTCGAGCCTGGGCCCGGAGCAAGGGAGCTGTCGAGCAATCACGGGGGGCACGCAACTGGGCAGCGCGTACGGGGATATGCGCCGCCGCCTCATCTGCCCCTCACGTGCCGCCATCGCCGTCCCAGGCCATAGGCCCAACACTCTTGTTGCGGAGAAGGCCCTATCCCTGCGGCGCGGGGTCTGAGACGCGGGGAACCACAAGGCGCGAGCAAGGTGCTCGTGGCTTTTTCCGCACTCAACCTTTCCACTTGTCCGGATTCCGCTAGCGACCGGGTTGGAATCCATTTCAAAGCTTTGTTATGTAAATGCGCCGTGAGTCGACAAGCACCGCCCGCGTGCCTGTATTTATTGTCCCTGGCACGTCATGGTTCACTGCTCCGTAATGCTTCCTCCGCACCCGCAGCCTTGACCCGACCGTAATCCGCACCCATGCCCACGTGACCGCAGCCATGGCCAACAAAAGGAAAAAGGGTTTGGGTCCTGTGGGAAGAAATCTCGCTCGCCTGCACGTGACGGGGCGCGACCAGATCTAGAGCTCCAAATCCTGGACGGCATCTTGTTGAGAGCCTCTGCGCGAGCATGTAGATCAACTGACGGTGTGGTGAGCGGGTCATCTGATAGTGGGGTAAAATAAGTGGGGGTAATGCAAGTTGAGCTGAGGGTGAGCTGAGGCCTCTGATTGGCTCGCTTAGGTTACACGCACGGACCCACCCTCAGCTCAACTATTTCTAATGCATGAGCAATTGCTTTTTCCCTTCCTTCCTTTCTTCCTCATACCGCCGCCACCCCCACCGCCGCCGCCGAGTTAACTTATTATTAATGCATTATGCCTTATATTCGTACTAGATAATTTGATACTTTCGCCCTATACCTAGAGTATATCGACGGCAAGCCAGATAATAATAGAAATATCTTTAGCCGGCATTGGTCCCTTGCCTAGCCATTTGATCAAAAGGTAAGTCTAGCATAATCCATTATTTATAAATTAATTATACTTACCATTTTTTAATTAGTCAGATATCAGTCAAGTAATTATGCCCATAGGCAAAGTATTTTATCAATGGCCTATATTAGATAAACGGCTATATAATAATATAAGTCTAGGTTTATCTATTATTAATATATTAACTAACTTCTTTTTTTTAAAATATGGCATTTTCTTATACCTCTAACCTTAAGGCCTATATGCGTATACGCCACGAATACAAGTTTATTCCCACGCACAAGAGTGCCAGTGCTAAGCATGAACTAGATGAGGTTAAGGGTAATGCATGAATAATGCATTAACCACATATATACTAATTTATTTGCAGAATATTATTGTACTACCATTGTATTCCTAAAGGGCAATAGCGATGAGCATGCGGGTATTGCTCCTACTAAAAGTCTTATAATATATCCATACCATTAATTATTAATATATTAATCCTTATTTATTTTTAGTCTACTACCACCACTACTTCTACTCTTTTGACCTATACTACTAAGGATCTAAATATCCCTCGCTATAAGTCAGGCAGTCGCGACTATAAGAAAGGAGATATAAGTCTTAATTACTAATATAATTAATATATAACTAATACATTATAGCCTTTCTATAAAAAAATAAAACAATAGATTGAACTTTACGCCAACAAGAAGTATTACATATATGACACTACTCCAGACTATAAGTTGAAAAATATAACGGGATTAATGTATGACTAATGCATTAAGGCTATCTGCCCTCCTGAGCAACCCACCCGCGATTATGTTATATGGGCGCACTATATTCATCTCCTGGAGGATGATAAATATAATCCTGCTGCCCTGGTTGTGGATAATGATAATAAATCTCCTAAGGTAAAGGAAAATAAGGCCAAGGAGGAGGCCAAAGGTAAGAAGGCTTAATACATAATTAATACATTATGCCGGAATACTTACTTTCAAGAATAAGTAAGATTATAATTAATTTTTAGAAGGAATTAGATTAAATAAATTAAGAATTATGATCTAATGAACTTTTTTATATAAATAGTTTTTAAGAAAATAAGTTAATATATTAATTATGTATTAATTCCTTAATTAAGTAATCTTTGCTAACTTAATTTCTAACTTAAGTCTTTTAATCTTAGCCTCCTTAACTAGTCTTAGCTCCTTTAATCGAGCTTCCTTTGCTTTTACAAGCTTAATTTAAGCCCATTGATCTATAGAGGGTTGATTGGATTGTCTTCTATTTTATATCAGTTAATGTATTAGTAATGTATTAATTGTTAATTACCTTGGTACACTAGATGAAGAGGTTGAATAAGCTACCGAGGGATTAAGAGGAGAGGAAGGTATACTAGCTCAACTCCGGCTTCCAGATGCTCATACTGGGGATTAACTATGATTGCTAGTGCGAGATTAGATAGACCCTAAATGTATTAGTAATACATTATATATAAAAAGAAGGCCTTACTTTGTTGATGACTTTTGGCCCTAAACCAACCAATTATAGAAAGGTCTTTATATTGTAAATTCACACTATAATAGTCCCTTACTGCTTGACGTGAAATCTGTTATTAATCAAATAGTTCTATATTATTAATATATTAATAATCTATTATTAACTTATTAGATATACTATACCTTTTGATCACTTTCATTAGGCTATTATATCGACCACTAGCCTAATATAATGCCTTATGCATTTGCTTAACTAGGTTTATTAAATGTTTATTATAGTTCCATTGTTCTTATATTATTTGGGAACAAGTAAAATATAAGCCTATTACAATTATTAGACTAGATTTATGGTCAATCTAGTCTATAATTATTGGGTATTCTATAATGTATTAGTAATATATTAATAACTTAATATAATAACTTACTAGTATGTAATGTTTGGTAGATTTAGTAAAAAATTGTTTTTGAGGATGCCTTAGATAGGGAATATATTGATTTGTACATTTGGCTAAGATTATAACCATAGTATTGCTATTGCTTGCAAACTTATTCTATAATACATTAATAATATATTATAGGTAAAAATTAAAAATAAACTTACTAATGCCCCTTTGAAAGTAAATATTATAAAACCAAATACAAGATATTACTTGGTCTTCCCAGGCCACATGGCAAGAATCAACTTCTTAGCTAAGATATTTTCCAAGCCCTAATATATTATTAATATATTAGGGCCTAAATATATCTAGTAGCTTATTTACCTTTTAAATTTCCTTGGTCTTGGTCAATTGTAATACTATAGATTCTTTTTTGATGAAGATGGAACCAATGAATAATAATACTATATTTTACTCATATATAGTTGAATATCTTACTATATATAGCTTAATATACCTTAGCTAATTATAAATTAATAATAACATAGATAAGTAGAATGCCTTTAATCCATTATTAATAGGTTCATAATATATTAACTTCAAACTTACTAATTCTTGCTCTTGGGCTATATATAGCCCAAATAATCTCATTTTCTTATAAGCCTTGGATATATTTAAAGTTCATATTAACTTAAAATGATTTGATATTTGGATATTGAAATAATTGAACTTGTTAATAATAAAATATTATAATAAAGAGATTAGTTCTATTATCTTTAAAGATTTGAATATACTATAATCTATTAGTAATAGATTAATGATTTATTAGGGTTAATATTACTTCTTGGTTATTATCCTTATAGTACAAAAGATATTCATAATAAGCACCAAGCCTTGATACACCAAGTGGGAAATGAATAGCTTGATGTTTTTTGAAAAGATATCGAAGCCTATTATTATTTCCAAGACTTAGATGAATATTAGCTAGGCTTATTATATTATGCTGAGCATAAAGTTCTTGGATTTCTAGTAATTATAGCCAAATATCTATAATATATCAGTAATACATTAATAATATATTAATAATAAACTTTACTTAGACTATTTAGAATTCAGTTTTCCTTTTTTAATAATTCTTTAAGTTAAATAAGAAGATTATTAGGAATTATTGATGGTGGTGGTAGTGGATGATTATAATAACCATATAAAGTAAATAGAATATAAGGGATATTATGATCAATAGGAATAAAGAATTTCCATTCAATATTACAATATTTCTAGTCTATTTTCCCTGGGCTAGTTGGAATATGAGTATATGCTTAATATATTAGTAATATATTCCTAATATATTAAGGATAACTTACAACAATGGCTTCTCTGTCAAATAGGTCGATTAATTATTGAACAATAATCTTATATAGCATTAAGTGGCTATTATTAAATGATTTTTCGTATAAAAGGTAAATAAGCATGATAGTTTAGTTGAATACTAGCACAAAAATGCTTATTATCTAGCATCCAGTTTTTACACCGAATAAAATATTGATAAGAGCCATCAAAACCCTATTAATACATTAGTAATATATTATTATATTTAGTAATAAATATAATACTAATAGGGTATTTTGAGCGAACTAGTTCAGGGTAGCAAATACCTTGGCCCAGAGAAGCCTTATTATAAGCTCAATATTGCTCAAAGTCAAGCCGAATACTTCAAATCCAACTAGAATATATTAATAGATTATTAATATATTATAGGAATTACTTATAAAATAGCTTCTCAAATAAGACTTTTCTTATTTTCTTTTTATTAGATTTCTTGCCAGCTAGCCCAATAATCTTCTAATATTTCAAAATAATTATAGTTTTTTAGCCTAGGATTCAAATATTCACAAATCTTTGCCCCAGTACATTGATATTTATAATATCATATTGGAAGGCCTTCAAAAAAGGCTAAAATACTTATAGTCGGAGGCCAGATTCATTTTATTTGATATTGAAACTATTAATACATCATTAATACATCATTAATATATTATCAATTCATTAAGGATTATTACCATTAACCAAGGCTTTTCCTATTGCTCTTGGCTAAGACCTTTAGTAAAGATAACATATCCAGTACCCTCAATAGATGACTTAGGATATTCTGGTATTATTGGGACATAATATAGCTCTATAATAAAAGTCGCTACTTAATGAATTAAACCTCGGCCTTTGCTACTACTAGCTACCGAGACTAACATACGCTCATCAAGCTTTAAGATATTAACCTCACCATCATTATCCTATTAATACATTAGTAATATATTAATAATATCCCATATATAAACAGACCTAGAATTCACTCTCAGTAGCCAAGATATCTACAACTAAGACATCAAAATCCTCAATATCAAATAAAGCAATCGATGATTCTTGGGAATTAACCCATTCTAATGGAATTCCCAGATTATCCATTATTAATGTATTAATAATAGATTAATCTAGGAAATATTTAAAAAGAAGGGAAAGTTAGTAAATTAATTTCATTTGATTGAGAATTATGATCAGCTGAGGGTGGTCCACAATTTAGCTATTAGCCAGCCAATCAGAGGCCTCAGCTCACCCTCAGCTCAACTTGCATTCCCCCCACCTATTCTACCCCACTATCAGATGACCCGCTCACCACACCGTCAGTTGATCTAGGAGCCCTCTGTGCGCATACCCATGGACATCACATGTTGGAGTCGGTGGATTTGTGATCGTCGATGCCCATCCAGCCAAGTGCTCATCTCCCTGCGATAATTACCATAGCGCGACCACAACGGGGCCAAAGTTGTGGCAGTGCTGATCATTTCTTATCAGCGATTGACTCGAGTGGCAAAAATGCATAATTTGTGACATGGCCGGCCATCAATTGGGTGTACCGGAATATGATGAAGATGGATGGGATCCCGCTTGCCTAGCGCGGACCTTACATGGAGGCTCAGTATATGAAACGTCATTTTCCTTTGCATCACATGTCGAAACAAGATCTGACTTCGCATGAATCACGGTTGGCAACGTCATATCGATGTGGCGATGAAGTGCATTCAAGGCCGCACGAACTATCTAAAACTGAAGAACAGAGTCGAGTGATGTCGAATAGAAAAAAAAAACATGTGGTGCATATCGGTAGATGTCGGCGGCAGTTACTCTGCAGGGAAATACCGCGAATGAGACATAGACACTTGGACCAAGGATCCCGACTGCTGACTTACGACTCGACAGACTTGAAGGCGTTTTGAGTAAGGCCAAGATGCATCATCAAGTGTCCGAGCACTGCCGCTTACCAATCGGCCTCAATTCAATGCAGTTTGTTGTCGAGGGTGCGATTGTTGGCATCAATTGCGATCAATTTGACCTGTTGCTGACGGGCGCACAGACGTGAGGCTGGTCAAGCGAAGAGCCACCTCTTTTCCGAGGGAAGAGAAAGTAAATTGTCGGTTGAATCGACAATTGTTCAATTCTATGTTGGAATTGTTAGCACGTTATCTACCTCCGTGAGACGCGATAGGCTTTTCAACCGATATTTCATCGGCGCTCGTACTCGTGTCCGGTGCCAAGCACACGATTACGGCGGCAGATATTTCCACGCCGCGTCGTTGGAAGACAAAAACACAGGAATACGATACATGCAGAGGGGAAATACCCCCTTTTTTCGTATTCGTCCCTTTTTTTTTTCTTGCGTAGCAATCTCACAACCTCATCCAGGCTCAAATCTCACTTGTTTGAGCATGGCTCACGATGCAGCCAACCACACGCCTGAGATTGGCCCTCCCTGCCACGCCAAGAAGCACCGCTTGTCCCTGGTGAGCAATGTGTGGACCGCAGAGTGGGGCGGAGCAGCAGCTTCCGACGAGCTCAAACTGGGCCGATGATTTTGTTTTCGCAGGCGAGCGGTCAATCATGAGGAATACAAAAGGTCAATCATCCAGGAGTGTATGTGACGATGTGGAAATGGCAGGATATAGGTAAATCAGCGGTTTCAAGATCCCATCATTCGACCCTTATCCCTCTTTTTGCTGCCTTCTTTTCCATTCTCCGTGCGGTGCTTCAGCTTTGTGTTAGCTCTGCCTACCCTTGTGTCAACCCCCTGTTCTAGCGCGTCGGTGTTAGTGGCCAATTCACCATGGGGGCTCCTAAGCACCAGTACGAATTCGGCGGCCCGTATGTGCTCCCCAAGTATCGCAGTTAACCTTCATGTGCTAACCACGTGGGAATGCGGCAGGATTGGCGCCACGGGCATCGTTTTTGGACTTCCCATCTTGATGAATGTCCTTTTTCTCGGCTGCAATGATGTCTCTGGCTGCCCTGCGCCCGCCCTTCTGGACCCGAGTTCTCTCACTTGGGAAACTCTCAAGACCCAGATTCCCTGGCCTGAAGATGGCCTGTGGGGATTTATTAGCTGGGAAGTTACTGGGTGGTTGGCCGCCTATTATCTCCTTAGTCTGGTCCTCTACCGGGTTCTTCCTGCGCAGGAGGTTTATGGTACAAAGCTGCGAGAGTCTGGAAAGCCTCTGAAGTATCGATTGAATGGTAAGAATTGCACTTCATTCGGTTCAGTGATATGGTTGCGCTGACTCATTGTTGTAGCTTTCAGTTCTACTCTGGTCCAGCTTGCTGGCTGCGCTATTGGAACCTACCTACAAGGAGCCAACTTTGTTGTGTGGACCTTCATCACGGACAACTACCTGCAGCTTCTAACGGGCAACCTTATTCTGTCCTATATCCTGTCCATCTATGTTTACATCAACAGCTTCACCGTCAAGCAGGGCAATCCCGAAATGCGCGAGCTGGCCCGCGGCGGACACACGGGCAATCTCATCTATGACTTCTTCATTGGCCGTGAGCTCAACCCTCGAGTCACGATTCCTCTCATCGGAGAGGTCGACATCAAGGCCTGGCTTGAGATGCGACCCGGCCTCACCGGCTGGGCTCTCCTGGATTTGGCCTTTATCGCTAAGCAGTACCGCACCTACGGCTATGTCTCTGATAGCATCGTCGTCCTTGCTCTTGTGCAGTCATATTACGTGCTTGAAGGCCAGTATGCCGAAGCTGGTGTCCTGGGAATGATGGACATCACCACTGATGGACTTGGTTTCATGCTCAACTTTGGCGACATTGTCTGGGTTCCTTTTCTCTACTCCACTCAGTGCCGCTACCTTTCCGTTTACCCCGTTCACCTCGGATGGACCGGCGTCGCTGCCATTACAATCGTCTTCGCTTGTGGTCTCTACATTTTTAGAGCAACCAATTCCCAGAAGAATACATTCCGAACTAAACCTACCCACCCCTCTGTGGCCAACATGCCTTATATCCAAACCAAGAGGGGAACCCGCCTGCTTACCGGTGGTTGGTGGGGACGAGCTCGCCACATCAACTACTTTGGCGATTGGATTCAATCGCTGCCATTTTGCTTGTCAACAGGCATTGCCGGTTACGTTATTTTCCCAGTTGGCTCCGCTCTGGCGGGTGCGAGTGTTCGGAAGATGGTGGACGGCCGAGAGGTCATCCCGGGTGATGCCGAGGGTTGGGGAATGCTTTTCACATACTTTTACTCGGCCTGGTTCGCCTTTTTGTTGATTCATCGCGAGCGTAGAGATGACACTGCTTGTACCGAAAAGTATGGTGAAGACTGGGAGAAGTACAGAAAGCTTGTGAAGTGGAGGATTATCCCCGGAATCTACTAGGCTAGAGTATGCTCTAAATATGGAGTTGTATCCCTTTGAGTGCGGCAGGACTGGACTTGCGTACCTCGCCACATCCAACCAAGCAAATAAGGGTATTGAGGAAATACAATATAGCTATAAATAAGTTAATCAATTATTAACATTGATATTATTTCTAAACTAAATCTAAAAATCCAATACTTCCAATACCATGTTTTGTGATTGGCATGCTATTTTGCCTGATACCTAAGTGCAGTCTTACCGCACCTAAAGGGGTATTTGTTCAAATATTTATTAGTCCCTCTTGCCAGATTCATTATGTGTCTTGATATCACATTCGCTTTGTGCAAATACTAGTGTGCTCGCAACTGAGAGTTCGGTTCAGTCAAGAATCGTATCAAGTGCTATAGTCGAGCTGTGAACCCGTACAATATTGTGTCATTCAACCACTGGCTACAAAGCCATATTTGTCAGTGTCGATTTGCGATGTGATATCTTGGAACGCGACTGAATGAGATACGTAACGGATTATCCTTTCCTTCGCACATATGCTTCTCAAACCTGGAACTTCTTAACCGAGAAGTGACTACAGATGATATCGACGACAATATTTCTCCTCGAGCGATTTCATGCGAGTATAACAAATGTTACCGGATCCGACCATCACTTGGGTGAAAAATATCGCTTGATTACGTGCTCAGACGAAGTGACAGATCTGGATAAAAAGCGGTATGTTACTCTCCTTGTTTGAAGTCGGAGTAGTCTGCTGAGAAGAGTTTGATTCTTCTTCGTACTTTGTATACTGGCGATGACGTCGAAATGGGGATTCGCTACAACTTGGACGGCGTGGTGATTTCTAACCATGGCGGACTTGAGCTCGACGGCGTGTCTGCAACCTTGGATATCCTTCTAGAATGTGCTTTAGTTGCGCGCAGTAGGATTCCCATTGCTTTATATGGTGGCATTCGATACGGAAGTGATATTTTCAAAGCCATTTCCTGAAAGCAAATTTCTGCTTTCTAGGTAGAATTTCCCGTATGGGGTCTCATTGTAAGTATCATTGGCAAGCTTGAGCGGCATCGGCCTCATTACCTGTGTTCTGGTTTTGATCGTCGCTCAGCATGATGGAGAGCGTGTTGTTTATCTTGCAGTCAAACCTCTTCTTCGGGAGTTGATGCAAACCATGATATGTGTGGGTAGGGATATCGAATATTCTTGTGCACTGGCCCCTATAACTAATCTTTTGTTAGATGCTGTAAAATCTCGGATATCAGCAAACGCCATCTGTCCGTGTTAACTCCTGATGGTCTCCTATCAAAGCTGTGAGCAATATAGTTCTTGGGGCATTGGAATGAGGTCTGATGATATATCGAGCGTGGGGGATTAAAAAGTTCTCGGGGTTGAAGTACCCCCTAAAAGGAACTAAGTAAAGCATTTAGGGAGAGATCTGTCGCTCTCAGTACATTTATATTATTGAATGAAGAACCCTTCAGCTCCGAGTATATTATAGCCAGCAAAGAGCTTCAAAGAATGAATGTGAACTCCACGTAATGTTGAATAATGTGAAATTAGAAGCTATGTAAAGTTGCCCGGATCTTTAAGCTTGAATACTCCGAGTAATATCCCGAACTACATCCTTCAATTCCGCTTTAGAATACTCGCGTATCCCAAGAAGATCGTTTTGGACATTTTGTAGGGCAGCGCCAAATTCTTCTGTCTGCGATGCTCGAACGATATACCCAAGCCACACCCATTCTTCAAGTACCCCTTTGGATAGGGCTTCATCAGACTTGGCTTGTACTTCTTCTGTCTTCTGCTCATCTATAACCCAACCATCGGACCCAGTCACATCTTTTACAGCCTCTAGTAGCTCTTTCTTGGTCAATTGCCCATCATGGATGCGAACAACGCGGTTCTTTGTCTCCTCGGGGTGTTTGAGGATTCCAACTATCGCCTTGCCAACCGTAGAAAGCCGAGTGAGGCTGATGGGAACATCGCCGCCGTTATAGAGTGTAGCCTTTCGCTTATTAACATCGGCAAGGAAGCCGACGTGGAGGCCCCAGTCAAGGTAGAGATTGTTGTAGACGATTGTGTATGTGAGATCAGTTCGCGCAGCTTCTGCCTCAAGCAGCTCCTCGATGTGAACTTTCTATCCGTATACAGGAAGAGCCCGAACCAATTCGTTCTTTAAATCGCTGCCAAATTTGGAAGGGATAAATCTCTTAACTCCAGCGGCGATTGCAGCTTTAATGACGGTGGACTGCGTCCCAACGCCAGCCGTGCCGACCGTGGAGACCACCGCCTCAATACCCACAAGTGCCTTGGCGACTGACTCCTCCGAGGTAAGATCAACGACAGCTTCTCGAACACCTTGGTGGTAATTTGGGGACTCGGAGCCTCCTGAACGACGTAGAACGGTCACGGTGATGCCTGCCGCTACGAGTTCGTTCAAAACCACAGTGCCAAGACTGCCGGAGGCCTGAAAGCACACGTCAATATTCTGTAGTTCTGCATACAGCATTAATGAATATCGGGAGTCCTTACCCCAACCAGTGCAACTGGTGTGTAGCCAGACATCTCTGTGTGGTGCAAAGTTTATCGTCTTTCGAATAGAGTGTTTTGATTACTGTTGCGTTGAAGCGAAACTGATGATTGCTGATGGAGAATTCAGGTTTTGAAGCAGAGGGTCAATGATTAATTTATACGCAAAAAGTCTACACATAAATACTGAAGCGTGCATAACATAATATCACATGGCCATCTACCAGAGGTCCGTTCCATCCCACTTTGAGGCCGATCAAGCCGGATATCCCGCATTGAGAGAGCAGGTTCAGACCACTACTTGTGATAGGCAGGCGGGTATCGGCCATGGTATAGAACTAGGATGTTGCTTCTGAGTCGGTGGAAATGCCGTTCATGGATTACGAGAGGTCAGCAAACCGTGAATATGAAAATGGTGGGTAGCTCAGGCACGATTCCTAAGACGGTGGCTTTTGACCGTTTTTCAAACTTTAAGTTGACAAACCCACATTTATCCCAGTCGGCCCGGCGCTTTCAAGGGGGCTGGATGCCGTCGGAGATGTTTTGCTCAAAGTGGGAGACCGATTGGTTTTGTGCTTTAACTATGGAGTGCAAGATGTGGCCAAGACTTGGCGGTTGGGTCGAGTGTCTGTTGGGAAATCGTTTCTTCGCAAGGCGAAAGCACGGCTTGTAAACTTAGATGTACTTACAGACGCGTCCAATATTACAACCATTGCATTGTGCAAGAGTACCATTCGTTTCCAAAGGTTTAGTCAGTCCAAAGAGCTTTTGTGGGTTCTCAGTGTGGGCTTTAGGTAATCTTGATCGTGGTGGTATGGAATCATTTCACGATGCACTAGCAACACTGAACCGAATCTCTCCTAGTTCAAAATTCTAATTCGGTCAAATTTTCTTTGACTGTTAAGAGTCAAAATAGAGTTAAGAAATAAAGTTATGTACCTGTTTGACCCTGCTATGCAGAGCTTATTGTGTTGACTTGGGCCATACTGACCTCAAGGCGACTGATAACAATACAGCGATATACGATGCACGGGCTGAACTTCCTACAATGTAATCTCAATCAACCTTCCAGGGGAAAATTCCTCCAAAGTTGCACCTCGGGCACCTGCAGAAACATACAAAACATATTTCTTGTTCTTCTTCACCAGAACAGTCGATGTCGCAGACGCAACAATGTCTCCCTCAGCCAGCACGGATCTCTCACCATTCTCTGCCAGGCGAATTACCCTTGCTCCTCCGACATTGGCAATATAGGCAGTGCCGTTTGTGTCCAGAATGAAATCGTCAAGGGCAGTTTCTTCGTCAAGAAGAATTTCTGGCTCCGCGCCAGGTGCTGGGGTTTTAGCATCTGCATCGAGCGCAAGTCGATAAAAGGTTCCGTGGCCACCAACTGTGAAGTATACGTAGTCGGGATCATCAACTGGGGGCACCTTGAGGCCATTGATACCATTAGGGTAAGCATTCTCAGCTGGAGGAGTTAAAAGTGGGCTGTTGTAGAACAGGGTGGTACTGTTGGTGGAAGTGTTGATTGCATAGATGGATCCGGTTGCAGACTCAGCAACAAGAATGACGGGGGTGCCTTGTCCCTGGCGACCTTGAATTTTCGGATTGATGACCGTCACACCATTCAAGAGCTGGGCATCTGGAATAGCTGCGATCAAAGATACGCTGGGTTCTCGTCCCCGAAGGTCAAGGCTGTAAATTCCCCAAGTACCCTGGGACGGGAAACCGCCGGAGAGCCCACCCTGCGTTTGACCCCCAACAAAGGCAAAGACATCGTCTTCGTACTGACTGATTCCAACCGTGGAGTTAACTCCCGAATGGTCTGGGAACTTGTACGCCAACGAACCCTCGCCTGTCTTTGTGTTTATCTCCCAAATCTCTCCAGCATCAAAGCGGGTGACGAGAATATCTCCGTTGTTGCGGTTGGTAGCGACTTCCAGCCAGGCATCGGCAGGAGAAGGATGTTGGTAGATCACCCTAGCGGGAGGAGTCTGCGTGTATCGAGGGGTACATGCCGGAGATGCGTAGCATAGGCCAACTGCTTGGAAGCTAAGCAGGGATAAAAGAAACTGGTGCATATCGAAATGGAGAGATTGACTGATAGCTCTAGAAAATATGATTGAGGATGATTATGAGAATGAATAAGCAGGTGAATCTACGACATCATTGCCTTTAAATAATTAGCCATTCGAGGCTGGGGGTATATGGAGCCTTCTTGTGCTCCGATGGCACTATACCTTTGGCAAAAGCGATTCCACCTCTAAGACCGGTATCTCCGAACAAAAGTTACAAAAATGGTAAAACTATAGGAGCATTGACCGTGTAATGTTTACTCGTGAACCCTGGAGTCGAGCCCGCGCTTGGCAATGCCAAGTCTTGAAAGCGGCGTTTAGACGTGGGCGTTAGAACGATGAAAAACTCTATTTGAATAACTCCCTTCCCTCCCTAACACCAGTAAAGCCTTCCATTACATGGAGAACTACGTGTTTACAACGGGCTTCACTGAAGTGCTAGACAAGAAGCCGATAAAAAGTTGCCAAGATTCGGAGGTATCGCTCAGTAACTCCAGAGAGCTGGAAGTGACATGAAGTTAATATTGGGCGTTTTTCGTCCGCCGATTGAATGCATGACAAGACTTTATTTGGAAAGTTTAAAAAAGCACTTCTCGCAAAAGAAAATGATTACATATTTTCTTGGTACAAGGTGAAAAAGCTGTTGCAAGAGTATGCGCCCAATCATTCTGGAGACTGCAATGGGGAACACAGTACCGAGAACACACTATCATTCAACACCGCTATGATACTATAAAAATGGTAAACCAGAAAAATTAAACTTGGATAGGAGGTCTATAATCTATCAAAACGGTCCAAAATCCGGAATTGGCCGCAACTGGCACTCATTTGGGCGAAAAATGAAAGACACTCAAACACCCCTTAGGGCACGAGGTGTGAATACTATCACGACAGCAACCAGTTTTTCAATCTTGTCCTAGATCTAAAGTAAATAAGACATATTTGGTTACCTCGGCAAGACTATTCCACTCATCATGCCACGGCAAAACGTCGCCCATAGGATATTTGGGGGAAATGGGATTTCCGTATCTTGGCAATGGCCAGTTATTTTCGGAATTAACTCACATGTCTGCCTCTGGCGTGGCTTTAAGCTTGATAACTCCTACCCATTCGGTGCTATTAAATTGAACGGCAGTTTATGTCTTAACTCCGGCTCATGAATCCTATTAAATCACTCCATTATTCCTTCTTTTGAGACCGACTGACACAAGTTTCATTCGCTATCAACATTGGCAAGTATAATGAAGCTCGCATCTTTTGATCGATTTGTCAACTCCTTGGCATCTTGTGCTCTTGTGCACACTGGCTTTGTGGTGGGGCAAGCTCAAGATGAGGACGCAGCGGCTTTGTTGCAAAGAGGTATTGATGCCATTGGAGGTTCCGACAATCTTTCAAATGTCCGAAGTGTTCAATATGTTGGCGGAGGGTATGTTTTCATATGCTCAAATACCCAACCGCAGCTTTCTAATTGTGATCACTGATAGGACACTTCGTACTCGCTCGTTATACATGGCCGTGTCCTTGGACGCAGCTGACCAAGTTTCGGTCGATTCCGGAAGACAGACCATTTCATTTTCCCAGGATCAGGCACACGTTAAACAAAGAATCGACCGAGATCTCACCCTAGGCTGTAGGTTCCACTCTATTCGCCTTGCAGAAGACATCTAAAATAATCCTCCTTAGCTCTATTGACTTTTGCTCGAGCCAACCTGGAACCCATGAGATATTCTCTAGTTGTAGAAGGTGGAGAACAGGGCTTTGCAGCTAATGTTGACGGAAGCTACAGCATATTTGACCCGACGGCTTCACCCAGCGGCTATCAAGACGGTTTGTGCCGCCAGATGGAGCAATACTTGGCAATTAACTGACAAATAAATAGGGCTCCTGGCATCTTTTCTGATAAGCGAAGCATACAAATGGTCCCCGCTTCTATTGAACACGGTATGAGTTCTCCCTCAGCTGTCACATTCCTGGCAATACCTAAACTTGACTGATGTAGATTTTGTTAAATGACAACTTTACAATCCGCCAAGAGACTGCACCAACCGGCGTTGAGCTTACTGCTGGTAGATATATGATATACTCGACAATGACCTGGGGAAGATAAACTAATCGCATGTTTAGTGTACGATAATGAGCTGGAATTAGCTGTCCTCTTTGACGAGGAAACAAATCTTCCATACATCATTCGGTCATTTGAGGATCACCCTATATTTGGCCCGTCCACAAATGATCTCTTCGTCATGGACTATGTCGAAGTTGAGGGCGTCAAGTTTCCTACACAATTCAAAACGTTCTACAATGGCGACCACCTCTTGAGCAATTATATTGCTGATGAGGTCCTCGTCAACACCGATCTTGGCGCCAGCTTTTTCGACCCTCCCCAAGGCGACCGCCCGTCATTGGCCCGAGACAGCGAGTACACCTTTGGGGAGATTGGCCAACTGAATGGTGTTTGGCTTTGGCTTGGGCCATACGCTGGTACCTTGGACACGCTGGCCGCCACCCAGCCCTATACTGATCTCCCTGGAGTCTGGGACCTGAGAGTCGATAACCCGCTAGGCAATCGACAGCTTGTGGTGGAGGTTGGCGAGTCCGTTATAGTTCTCGACGCGCCGCCACATCAAAGCCATCTGGTTACTGCATGGGCTGAACAAACTCTCGGAAAACCAGTCACCCACGTCTTTGTTAGTCTGACAAATATTCTCAGTGCATTTGAGCGCTATGCTGACTCTTTTAGCTCACCCATCATCACCATGATCATGCGCTTGGGGTCAGGGACTATGCTGCAGTGGGTGCTAAAGTCATTGTCCCAGCACATGCTAGAAGTCATTATACTGAGATCCCTGATTCCCAATTCATAACTTATGGGTAAGTCTAGGTTCTACTAGTTGTATTTACGCTTCTAAATGTCACCAGACCCGATGAACCTTTTACTCTTCAAGACGATAGCATTCGAGTATCATTTGTTGATATGAAAGGATCTGTCCTCACGAGCGATGCTGCCTATGCGTACATCACTCCTAGTTGTCCGAACGCCAACAGCACCGCTGTTGTCTTTGATGCGGATCACACTCTTCTGTCCAGCCTTCCAAGCTTTGATCAAGGCACCCTGCACAAGTTTCTCGTCACACTCGCGCGTGATCAAGTATCAAAGAATGCAGAGCAGGTGGTCCTTTCTCTAAGACATGGATAGCTGTTAACAATTTAACTAGGTTTAGACCCAGTCATGGGCCAGCGGGAAATATTTCGCAGCTTTTAGACTTTGCTGGGTATAAATATCCAAACTATTCAGCCAGGGACTTTAACTATGCAAGTGTATCATGCTGAGGCGGAGGAGCTTCGAATAAGGTGCATCTGTGCTTCAAGGACATCAAAGGCAAGCCAAATTGTGACGTTGCGCTTGGATCACAACGTCTCAGGGACTCAAAGCTTAGGTAATCCGAATGTAGCTACGGATGTTTGTATAGAAGCGCCAACTATATTACTTGGATAGAATCATCTGTGTAACGTAGATCGTATCCTATCATCGTTGTTCTCGACTTTGTGAAGCCATTCGTGCCCTCTTCCGTGGTCGCCCCAATGGCCTGTGCCCTTCCTTGCATTTGCTTATGTGCTCAAGGTGCTTGGAGGAATCGTCATCTGGAACAGTTTGATTGCAGACACAGCTGAAGTGAGGGTGCTGGAATCTACATGTGCCTTGTTTGAGATGTCTGCGGTAATGATCCTTCCTAGCGTTGGTGTATCCACACCGACAACGAAACAGACTTGTGGTGGGCGGAATGTGAGTTCGGCTCTTGTAATGTCTTAGAAGGTCTTTCAGACTATTGAAGGATTTCGTGCATCCTCTTTCACATTGGTACTGGGGTTCTTTGGTAACGTTGGTTCCAGTCTCTTGAGGTGACGAGGCCGTCGAGGGACTGAAGATATCTGCAGGTTCTGGAGACGACGACTGGCTGCTGATTGACGACTGTGACAGATCAAGCGCCGGTTCAGAAGTCTTCGTATCGCTGTCGTCCAGATTGAACATGCCAACTCCTTGGGGGCTAGAAAAAGTAGAATCTGTCGAGCACGGCATAGGCCAACAGGGCGAGGACAGGCTGTTGTCTCTTGTTAATAGAATTGCAGGTGTCTCTTCAGTAGGTTGAAGTAGCACAAATGATGGTTCATCATTAGGAATATAACGGAGCGCATAATTCATGTTGATCAAAAAAGTGTCTGTCGCCTCGTTCCCTAAATGCCCCGATTCCGACATCGGCACATCAAATAGATCCATGGTCTCGTCTAATCCATCGAAATACAATGTAATTGGCGACGGCTCGAGCAATCCAAAACAGGGTTCGAAGTATGATTGCGACAGTGGCGAGGGAAAGATGCGTGAACGTATTGAGCCGGCATTATCACCCGTCAGGGCAGTATCAAATGTGTGTTGAATTGTGGAATCGGGTATCGCTTTCAGACCAGAGGTGCGAAACAACTCACACTGTTTTGACAAAAATATGCAAAAGTGTTGTGGGGAGGGCAGAGTCCAGTAATCCTAAGTTTCCTTTGAATTGCATTTATCCGCACCCTTGGAAAAACTGTCAGTCCTTTCATATCTGCACTCGCTCTTGAAGGGATACATACTCTGTAAGTGCCATTCAGAAGCAAAACATCGACAGCTTTGTCGCGTCACAGTACAGCCTGACTCTGAGAGAAATGCAATTCAACAACTCAGTCAGGATGTAAGCCTCCGTTGTGATTGTGCAGTAACAGCACCGTCTCCAGCATCAACACCAGCCGAATTGTAGCGTTGCAAGAACAGAAAAATTACTTGCAGCTGGATCTGGCCATGGGCAGCGAGTCAGTCGAATTATGATATTTGGGCAGTGGGTAATTAAGCGGGGGCAAAAGTGGCTCGGAGAAACGATACATTGAGAAAGCGGAATCGAAAGCGCGTGATCTTTTTAACACGAACAGGCTGTGACATCAGGCCGGATTCCGAGTGTGTTGGTTGCCTTGTGTTCAACGGATGACATGGTTGGCCACGGAAATTGGCCCCAAAAAAGAGGCCCCGGTCAGAGGCCGGCCGCAGGGAGAATATTGGCCCCAAGGCAAAATCAGTCTCGAAATACTGTACTTTCGTCAAGGTATCTAGGCGCTGAGGCCTGCGAAGGAAAGAGACCCGGTCATATGTACCATATGCGCCTCGCCCAAATCAGCACATGAAAACAAGGGAAGGCGCATAAGCTTGCACATGTCCCGCTTTTCCACGAATAAAGGCGCCCGGAGAGAAGAGTCAGAGGCAAGACGGGAGGCATCGCGGACCAACCAGAGAGCCAAAGACGGCTGGACATGCGAATGAGGCGACCAGGCTAGCTGCATTCTCCAGTCAGCCTCTCGAGCGAACCACAGAGAAAGTGCAGACCCAGCCACTCTGTTCCGTAGCACAGATAATCTGCTCAACGTAAATCTGCCGAGGAGCTCAAGGTTGACAAGCAGCATGGTCTACGTGTTTATGCTTAGTCCTCGTACCATGCCCAAATTCCAAAATTCAGCCCAAGGGCTGTCTGTATTGTAAAATAACACCGGAAGTATCCATGATACAAAGCACATTTGGTCGATTGGAAATTCCAACCCATCGCCGTCCAGGATCACTAATTAAGGAATACGTTTCACTTTTGTTCTTGACACAGAGCTCAGGGATGAAAGCCCTCTCTCGTTGACGTGCATAAAAAACCAGCCAGATATGTCCAAAATGGTCAAATTAATAGCCCAGGTACGTCCGATATACTCGGATAAAACCCTTGGCACAGGAATCAGTCCTGGGGCCGGTTTTCTGGGGCCAGTTTTCTCGGACAAGCTGAAGTGGAAGCCTCAGTAAAATATGGCCCCAAAGTAATAGAAAGCCAATGAACTGCCAGGTTGACTAGATCATCCTCTAGAAATGCGGAGCTTAGAGTCATAGTTTCGTTGGGACAAGAATTGGCCCCAACTCGTGATGGTGTCGTCAGGTGAATTGGCCCCATCTGAGGCCTCACAAATGAATATGGGCAGCTATGGGATTTTACGCACATTTGTGATGCACTAGGTGGCAAATTTCGAGATAAATAGATTTACAATCCCTCTGTAGATGTTGGGTACTGCTTTAGATACACACTACAAACATTGCGGCCTTGACAGTTAACATTTAAAGGTCCATACACACTTTATTCGATCGACTTCCCTTTCTCATCGACCCCCTTGATCACAAGACAAAATGACATCCACTCCAAGTGACAGAAAAAACTGGATTCAAGTGCCAAGAGAGTATGTTCACCTTCCGCATATCCCTGATCTCTTGAAACTATGCCACAAAGTCGCTGGACAATCATCCTGATCCCTATCTCCAGGCACAACCACCAAGGCGCAGGGGGAGGTTCCTCAACACAACAGCCTCTAAACCCAATCGACTCTTGGTTAAATCAAAACACGAAACAAGAGCCGTGGAGCGGGGTTGGCTACGTTCGAAATGCAACACACTCGCCCTATAGGGGTGCATCGCATGGAAGCGGAGGCGGCACTATGGGGAGCAGTCCTAATAAATAAACACACAGACACCAACAATAAGTTTCCAGGAGTTCAGAGTGAAGGCACGGAGATTCCGGTTAACCCAAGGGGCTTTTAGGCATGGTTTGTTGGCTTCTTGATTTAGCTATAAGGCGTTAGGTATACTGGTAGCTGCTGGCAGCTTACGGATGTAAATTAATTGGTTGACTCAAGTATCGCAAATTACATTGCCCTCTTCTTATTTGATATCTACTCTAGCAGTAGCCAATGTATTCGCCTTGTGTTGCACGTCTAGAGGCGGTAATACACCCGATTTGTACATTCATATCTAGTAACCCTTTCCTCTTGCTAGCGTTCATGTCAGTTCGATATCACGCAAATGTCAAAATTATGAGCAGAGATTAGAACAGATATAGTAGATCCATGGCATAGTCAGGGTTCAGTGCCAAGCCGGTCGGATATTGCCGCATTTTAAGCCGAGTTATCCATTTTCGCGTGCGAATCGCACCGTGAACACTAATTTTCGTATGCCTTCTAAGTACGAATCGCACTGCGGTTGGGATTATTGCGGAACCAATGTGCAAAATGCGCGCAATGGACAAGTTTGACGCGTAAGCCACCCCTCAATGGGGTTTAGGGACACAGAATTGCTTATTTTTTAACACATTGTCGCCTAAAGAATGAAGTGTTGATAGCTATAATCTGCAACATGAGCTGATGACGCAATTCCACGAAGCAAAAGTCAGAAAGAGATGGATGATCCAGTGGGGGTAGCCTGGTAATTCGAGAAAACATAAATACTTTACAGTTTAATTATTCCTTATACTTTCGTATCGTTGCAATATTCGTGCTTCACTTCTCCCAACTCTTCCTGTCGAATCATCAGGGCGCATATCCGTCCTCCGGTAACCACAATGGCCCACCCTTCGTCCAATATCCCAGAGAACCTTCTCCAGGACTGGGAGGAGATTGACAATTATACAATGTCACACCTTCAGCCAAAGACACGCGGGAATAATTCGGAGGTAGATGCAGTCCTACAGCAGACATTGACTGCCGGAAAAGAGGCACAAATGCCACCTGGGAATGTATCACCCGCCTGGGGGAAATTTCTCACTATCCAAGCCCGTGCAATCAAGGCTCAGCATGCGCTAGAGGTGGGCACTCTGGCAGGGTTCAGCGCCATTTGGATGACTACGCAAGTTCCTGGTCTGCACCTGGACACAATCGAGTATTCTCCTAAACATGCCGAGGTGGCACAGAGAAATATTTCTGCAGCAGGAGTTTCAGAGCGTGTGAGAATCCACCAGGGTGCTGGTCTGGACATCTTGGCAGCCTTTGAGCGCGAAGTCGCCGAGGGTGTTCGACCACCGTTCGAATTCACTTTTATCGACGCAGACAAAATGAACAGCGCCAAATATTTCGACTACGCAGTGAAGATCAGCAGGCCGGGATCGATTGTTATTGTCGATAATGTCATGGGACGGTTCGGAGCAAAAGTATCGGACAAAAGTCCCACGGAAGAACACGCAGCCGGCGGCAAACTTGTCATCGAAACTGTTGGGAGAGACACCAGAGTCGATGCTACGGTAATGCAGTTTGTCGGAAGCAAGGGATACGATGGCTATTTAATCGCCATTGTCCTATAAGGCTGCAATATAGTGCGTAACATCACATTTTATAGACAGCATTAGGCGCCCGGGTTTACGGGCGAACGGAAACAGCAAGGCTTAGGGGTATAGCAGAGACCAGATATTGGAGGCTAATGGTATCGGAGCGGAAGGGATCTCATCGGGAATCTTGGGTTTGCTAGCCGTGATCGCCACAGGTGCTCTGATCCAATAGTTCCAGGCCGCCGAGAACACGTTATTTGCGGGGAAGAGAGCAGCAGCCAAGCAGCCTTTGTGGAGTAGCGTTCCTCTTCGTCAGATGTCTAATAGTGCCTCCAAGATTTGGTATATTGAAAGAAACGATGTTGTCGAAAACGCCGCCTCGTTTAAGGGAAACACAAGGGCATCTTGTACTTGGACGCATGTCCCGCAAGCCCGCCATTCCCGAGCGAAATTACATCAGTGAAAAGAAAATAATTGACACCTTTGAGGCCCAATGTTTGATTACGTTGAGGTCAGAGCAATACTCGGTCGACGGGATTCAGCCACCGGAAGGGGCCGGTCGATGCGGCCTTTGCGGGGGTTCGTTAGAACGAGGATGCCTGTCTCTGTTGCCACCTCGGATGGTCCAGCGCATCGCCTCTCGGAAATTGACATGGTGAGTTGTCAAGAGCAAAGAGGCAGATGACATCTCGTGTCTATGCCTTTGATCCCGAAGAGAGAAAGTTAAAAAAAAAATATCGATTGCCTCACAATGGCAATGAACCAGTTATTTTGCTCAATTGATGGCCGACAAGGAATTGGACAATGGCCATCGCAGCTCTGAGTGCATGGAGGCATAAAGCAGTCAGCCCCACACGCGCCCGTCACCAACCACTGCATTGCTTTTTGAGCGCCGAGGTTTCCCGACTCACGCGACAATTCTGGGCCACGTATCGCAGCCGATGCACTGCTTCAATCAATGCACGGACGAAATGGCAATGCGCAGCGTCTCAATCTCCGAAGGGTTGCTGTGTCTCCACCGCGTGTTTTCGTGGTCTACATTTCCGTAACAGCCTTCTGCAGCCACGCAGCCGCATGGGGGCTGCAACCAGGGATACAACGTCTGCTAGCTAGCTAGCACCAGGCTTCCGCGCATATGCGGGAGATGCGTTGTCCCTACATTGTTCTGGGGAATCATGAATTGAAGGCCCACTAAGCGCCAAAAATATCACGGCCGGAGCTTTTCTTCGGGAGAGACTCATCCAAGAAATCGTTTATATAAGACGCCTTTGTCTCGACTCTGAAGACAGAAATCATCATCCAACAATCCAACACTCTCAACTCAACTCACTCACCTTCAACCAACACTTAACAAACTTTTCCGATCTTTCGATCACCAAAAACCATCAAAATGTCTTCTCCCGCCACGTAAGAACTCCCGAAGTCCCTTCTTCATCATATCCAAGCATATCAAGTCTCATGCTTGAGTCTTCTACCCTATTTCTGTCCTCTCTGCCACAGCTTCTACGGCAGTGGTAGAGCATGGAGAACACTGTTTTTCGACTTGATAACAAGCACTAACAATCCCCAGCGCCGAGCAGCAGCAGTTTGTTGTTCCCCTGCCCACCTCCACCGGCCTCTCTGCCCCCGCTGGTAAGTTCTTCGGTGCCCTCAAACGCAACCTACAATGGCTCTAACGCCTTCTCACAGGCCAGCTCCTCCGTGGTGCCACTGACGATGAGGGCAAGGCCAAGGCTGCCGCCCTCCTCGTCGGTGTCAAGCTCGACCTTGAGGCCGAGGTCCACTTGACTGCTCGTGTCAAGGGTGATCTTACTGTTGGTCTTTATTAGCGTGCGAAAATTTACATGGTGTTGGATTGGATTGAGGGCGATGATTTGATTTAACGACGTTCCTTTATATATGACCACAAAAAGGCTCTAGATCACCGCAAGCAGACCTTAACAATAGAACTGGTTTCTATCCTTAATTCTGTCCCATCTTATCAACTCCGTGATTCTCTGCATATGAAAGAGTGCAGCTCAGATTCGCTTCAGCTTTTTTATGCGAATATTTTTAATCCATCTGGCAAAGCTAATACAAAAATCTGCTAGCCCCTTAGTGATCGCCTTCGTTCCCACTCGACGAACCCATGCAACGATGTGGCACATGCATCTTTCATCCAAACATACAAACGTTGGCTTGCATATGTGCTTCTGTGGCGCTTTCAGACAAAACATATCACAAGAAGCTGTTCAACGTTTGCCATTCAAAGTTTATTCACTTCACTAAGGGAACGTGAGAATAGGCCCGATGAGATGGCCAATGTCAAGAATCGCTTCCAACAATGGTACGATTCATAATAGTCTGTATTTTACGGTAGTGTAACCAATACTATGAGAGATTCAAGATGACCGTTCAAGTGGCATGTCACTGAACCTAGCACTACTTGACTAGGTGTCTATTCTAGCTACTTTCAACCCCCACACTGCGAACACTAGATGCTTGAACAAATTACAGTGGAGAATGGTTTGAAATATATAGTTGACACAGTCTCGTTCTATTTTTCTTCTTTACAGCGATCATTTAATCATGGTGGGGGTAGTGGATGTTTATCGTAGTGTCGGGTAGGTTGAGTGTAACGCAACAAAACGAGATATTATTTATCACCTGCGGGCATACAGACCCTATTCGCCCAATAATTTAAATGAGGGTTTTGTTTTATTGGTTATAGGAAACAGGGACCTATTACATTAAAATATAAAACGTAAGAACTTTGTGGGTTGGTTTTCATTTTATCGCGATAACAATGATCACACATTTGTTTAGGGTATGCCAAAAAAACCAATGCCCGATAAACCGAATTAGTTGAACTTTTTTGCTTTCAAACAACTTCGAGCCTTGGTTTGGACCAGCAATCACATTAATGATTTGACCACGGGTAATGAATAAGTCTTATATAGTGCGTTTTATTTATTTATTATTTTATACCCAAGTCTGGCATAACTTGGTCATGCAGATTGTCAGCTGTGCCGCTTTCCAGCGGCCGCAACACCCACCTCGGACATTTCCACATCTGCCATGTTTGTATTGTCAACAGCTAGGACTCATCCCCTGGGGGATGTCTCTTGCCCTTCCCGACCTGATTGCAAATCTCTGGACTGATCGTTGTAACCAGGTGATCCTCGCCAAAGAAAGCACTGTATGCGTGCTCCTCAGTGCCCAATGCATGGAATACGCAAGGCTGGACCTTAGAGGTGTCACGCAGATTTCCTGCAGACAGTCGCCACTCGCAGTGATGAACGTAAACCCAATTGACGTCTAATTGAACCGCCTGAGTGAATCTATTGTATTGCCAAGCTAGTTAATTAAGTAGAGGCTATTCATAGCGCCATCAATTGGACTTCAGTACTGTCGTCGCAGATTTGTTCAGATTCTGGACTACTCCGTGAGTGGGGTCATTTCTACGTCGGCTTCTTGGTGCTAAGTAGCCGTCCCAGCAGCAGAGAAAAATGGCGCGGTGACTACCCTGATCGGCGCTTGTTCCGGTACGCGCAGCGGATTAGATATACAAAGATCACTGCGGGGAATTGGATGGGTGGTTATGTATTTCCGAATCACACTCTCGACAACATATAGACCCTGCGAGGTCGGCCTGCCGCTGCTGCAACTCCGCAACCCCCCTCAGAAACCTTCTTTTTGAGCATAATCACTTTTTTTAATATAAATTACACTACCGCATCATCATGGCTGCTTCAAAGTTCAAGATCCTTGTCCTCGCAGGCGATCATGTCGGCCCGGAGATCATGGCCGAAGCATTAAAGGTGCTGGACGTTGTCGAGAAGCACCGCCCCGCCGTCAGTTTCGAGAGAGAGTTTGACCTGGCCGGCGGCTGCAGCATCGACAAGCACGGCGTCCCCGTCACGGAGGAAGTGGTGCAAAAGGCGCTCAACAGCGACGCCGTGCTCTTCGGCAGCGTTGGCGGTCCAGAATGGGACAGATCAGGCCCCGGCCCCGAAACCGGCCTGCTCCACCTCCGCCAGCGCCTTGATGCCTTTGCCAATCTTCGCCCGTGCGAGTTCATCGTCCCGTCTCTGATTGACGCCTCCCCAATCAAGCCGGAGATCGTCAAGGGGACCAAGTTCATCGTCGTCCGAGAAAACTGCGGCGGCGCCTACTTTGGCGACAAGCTTGAGCTGCCCGACAAGGCATCTGACCCCTGGACGTACACACCGCCAGAGGTTGAGAGATGCGCCCGGGTTAGCGCCGCCGTGGCGCGCATCATGGGCAGGGACGGCAAGGGCGGCGGCGGACCGGCTGTCGTGTGGAGCTCCGACAAGGCCAATGTTCTCGCCAATTCAAGACTCTGGCGCCGAGTAACACAAGATATATTTGATAAGGAGTTCCCGGACATTGAGCTTCAGCACCAGCTTGCCGACAGCATGGCCATGCTCATGGTGAAGAACCCGCGCATGTTCAACGGAGTCATCCACACCGACAACACCTTTGGCGATATTCTGTCCGATATTTCAGGTGGCATCGTCGGAAGCCTGGGTACTCTGCCAAGCGCCAGCCTAAGTGGAATCCCCGGCGAGTGGAGGTGCAAAGGTATTTACGAGCCGGTGCATGGGAGCGCCCCAGACATTTCTGGCAAAGGCGTTGTCAACCCCGCCGCGCAGATTCTGAGCTTGGCATTGCTTCTCAGGTATTCCTGCGGTCTCGTTGATGAGGCTGCAGCAATTGAGCGAGCTGTTGAGCGCGTAGTCGACTCCAAGGAAAATGGCGGCCTGGAAATCAGGTCCAGGGACATGGGAGGCGTCGCAGGGACCAAGGAAGTCGGCGATGCTGTTTGCCAGGTTCTTGGTGAGATTCTGTCGGCATGAACAATCTTGGCTCCAAATTGGACCTCATGTAAGTAGCCGATTATTTGAACATATGTTGGAGGTTTATAGTGGAGTCGCATCCTGGATCACCGAGAGCCATTGCTGTTCAATGAACGCTTGGGGGGGGATAATTTATTGCCATAGGGCAGTGTTGGGAACAATAAGCAAGTCTGAACAGAATCTATGGGTGGCCTTGTTGTCACTTCCAGTCTTAGATCTAGCAGAGGTAAATTTTAAATATGCCCGTACCAACGCCAACCAACGCCCAAGTCACAGATGATCCCAGCCAATCGCTCTTATGTTTCGCGGTGCCGCACTTGTCACGATCGATATTATTCGGCAAAGGAACCCGTGCTATTTTCTTTTTGCTTCGTCGTCCTCATAAGAATGGATCTGTTTCCGTTAGAACCTACTCGTTAAGAATCAGGGGTTCAGCTGCTTACCTGGTCCGCCACCTGAAGCCACTCTTCCATGCTTCGAAGGTACGGGTCATCGGTAGCATCACCGACGGTTTCGTGTCCCCACACAACCATTTCATCAAATTCGGCTGTAACCTGCATCGATCCGACTCGTTCGGGTGGGTCGTCACCGTCTTCCGTTTGTTCAACTACGTCGGCTGTTGGGGGTTCTTCTTTGTTTCGCTGTGCCACAACGCCACGGCATTGTTCAGGTAACTTGATCGACTTGCCCTGAAGCTTTCGTCCTCGAAAATAGGCAGTCTTGGAGCCATCTGCGTATTGTGTTAGGGTGAGCCCATGGAAAAGACGCTCGTGGAGATGTAGCATTTTGGCAGGTTTACCTTTGGCTATGGTTGGGTTCCAATAGTCAGAGGCTGGTGCAACAGAGCCATTGTGATGCACACGGCATGGCAATATGTTTGCCACGGACTTCTGTACTTTCTCGTCTGATTTTATCGAGAGGATTGGTTGGGACATGTTTGCGATGTTGCGATGGAGGGTCTGGTGAGTGTGAGAGGCAAGGACGCGTTGGGACGCGTTAATAGACCAAATTTCTTATCTTATCTAACCGACCCGTTGGAAAGCGCTATGTCATGCCACTAACTGTCTTCGAATCAATGTGCTAGAGCGACAATAAATGAGATTGCATCTAATACAGTGGTATGTTTGTAACAAAATAATCATTCAGCATATATTACACGCTTTTCAGATCTTATTTGTAGTTTCGTTCGAGTCTATTGGGGTATCTCAAAATGAAAATTGCCATGATAAGAACGTCCGCTTCAATTGCTTAACCCTTCCGTTTCTTCTTGGACTTCCCTCCCTTCTGTGTCCCTCCGCCATTTGTCTTGGGTGCATAGCGATTTGAGTGATCCACGTCAAAGCCTGACTTGTGTTTTCGGAATAGAAGCATCGTTACTCTTGCGTCCTCAATGCTGGAATGAGCTCCATCCTGAATCTCGATGGAAAGAAGCTGTTGTGCTAACAGCCTCAGCGCTGGTTTTCTGCCATTCCCATACTTCCGGAACGCAGGGTACTTTGCTGTATCTCGGATGTCTCGCGCTGGGTGGCTCAATTTTAGGGCTTCCAGGTCGTGTTTAATATCATGCCCGATCAAGATTCTATCTTGAAGGAGAGTGTCGATGTCTCGCTGAACTTCATCAAAGTCTCGTGCAAATCTCATGCTCTTCTGACTGATTCCGCTTACAGCCGTCCTCCAATTCGTAACCTTCTCCTTGGGTTTCACGTAGGAGTCATATACTTGCTTTCCATGAAAGTCAACAACACTGACACGGGCGAGTGCAGACTCATGACCACCAGGCCCTACTCCCACCATCTCGCAGTCGATGGCGAGGTATTTCCCAATCTCAATTCCCTCTATGAGCCCACTGTTTACCTTGTCCTTTTGCGACGCAAGCATCATTGAGTTATCTTTTGCTCCTAGATTGTAGGCCTCAGCTAACGCTTCTGCAGAAACTCCATTGTCCTCGGCCCAGAGGGCGAGAGATGGCGAAGTGGTGTTGCTTGGCCCATCTTCGATTTTGGAACTGTGAACCCCGCCCATCTGAATTTTGGAGCTTGGTCTTGGACGTTTTGCTGGGTTGGGTTTCTTGTCACCCAATTTGGATTTTTTGGGCGGCGGGCTCGTGGTTGGTGCTGTAGATTTCCGCTTCAACGAAGGCTTAGATGCGGATTCAGCCTTGAGTTTCGCCTGCAGCTTCTTCCAGTTGGAGGAAAGCCCTGCCATCGTCTATGTTATAAGATGATTAATTCCAGGTGTCGCGTTCGACGTGGGACTGGACAGTGTCTAAGTCGCTGAGAAGAAATCACAAAATGGTTTGCTCGCGACCCGAAAGTAGTTAGACCAAATTATGCACGTATCGAGGGCTGATAAGCACATACCTCCCTCACCGCCTTTGCGATAACCCGGCAGCTTCTAGATTCTGCCAGACCCCGCCAAAATTCCCAATTCTTGCGCATCGTGAAATCTAGCACGCGACAAACCAAATTTCATCAAAAGCATCGACACAAACAGCGCTTCCATCATGGGCGGTGGTACTCCTGCTGGCGAACCCGCCGTGGGTGCCGATACTCCTCGGCTAAAAGGCAAGGCGACTCCGGAGACGATCGTGACGGGATGCATTGCTTGGGTAGAGAAGGAAGGACAGCCTCGACGCGCTGAAATTCTCAGCATCAAGACGACCAAGAGCGGGATGCAATTCTACTGCAACTTTGACAATTTCAACAAACGACTCGATGAATGGGTGCCCGTAGCGAGAATTGACTTTAGTCGCGACGTCGAATGGCCGAACCCGGACAAAGATAAACCCAAGGATAATAAGGCGAATAAGAAAGCCCCGCCCGCGCAATCTAAGAAGAACCAAATCTCAAAGAAAGCGCAAAAGCGACCAAGCAAGAGAGAACAATCGGTGGCATCCGAGGCAAACACACCTCACCCTTGGACTGGTAAGTGGGCAACTACGTGCGACTAGGAAACCGATCTGACGTGTCATCAGAGTTTGTAGACTCCCAACAGCGCCAAAAATCGGCCTCCGTCGGTCCAGATGGAGATTCTCAAGCAAGAGCAAGTGTCGAGGGCGGCGCGACGCCTGTCGGTGACGAAATGGACGTCGATGACAAGGACGACGATGCGAAGAATGAACCGGCCGAATTCAGCAGAGGTGTGGAAATTGAGAAGCTGCGAACCTCCGGATCGATGACACAAAACCCGACTGAAGTCTCACGAATTCGAAACATCTCCAAAGTTCAGTTCGGAAAACACGACCTTTATCCGTGGTACTTCTCGCCGTACCCCGAGATTTTTAGCTTGGAAGATGTCATCTTCCTCTGCGAGTTTTGCCTGGGCTACTACGGGGATGAAAAGGCGTTCATGAGACACCGACGGAAGTGCAACCTTCAACACCCTCCCGGAAACGAAATTTACCGAGACGACACTTACTCCTTTTTCGAGATCGATGGTCGACGTCAGAGAACCTGGTGTCGTAACCTGTGTTTGCTATCTAAAATGTTTCTAGATCACAAAACACTATACTACGATGTTGATCCCTTTCTATTTTACGTCATGACAACACGGTCGGAAAAAGGTTGCCATGTGGTTGGATACTTCTCAAAGGAAAAGGAGAGCGCGGACGGGTACAACGTAGCTTGTATTCTGACTCTGCCGCAGTACCAGCGCAGAGGTTACGGCCGATTGCTCATCCAGTTTTCGTATGAGCTGTCCAAGATTGAGGGAAAATTGGGTTCTCCAGAAAAGCCGCTTTCTGATTTGGGTCTTCTCAGTTATCGACAATATTGGTCAGAAAACATCCTGGACCTGCTTCTCGGCTTCAATGAACGAGAAGAAAAAACGACGATTGAAGCCATCTCCACGGCATTGGCCATGACGACACAGGATGTGGAGCACACGCTGCAGGCGATGCGGATGCAGGTTTATCACAAGAGTGACCACAAAATTGTCATTCCCGAAAAACTAATCCAACAGCGAGAGAAGCAAAAGTTGAAACGCAGGAGCACGCTAGACCCAGCAAAGATACAGTGGAAACCACCTGTGTTTACAGCATCGAGCAGAACGTGGGGTTGGTAATGAGATTCGGCTCCGTTGGGCTTGTAAAAAATTTTTTTTTGTACATAGGAATTATACAGCGTGGATTTTTCATCAATGATACCCGGCTTGAATCATGATGCAGAACTCAAACAACCCAGTGTGATGGCAGGCTATTGGCAGCCAGACAGAATCCTAGCGAGGAGCTTGTAACGGAGGAGCATATCCCCAGAGCGCTAAATAAGCTTGGCTGTCGCCCCAGACCAGCACCGCTTAGCCTCTTGCGGTTCCTTGCCAAGCTGCCCCGCGCCCCTGGTGTCTCGCCATGACGGGCCAGAGCCGCATCCCTGTCTCATGTACAGAGCTCTGGCAAGCTGCCGCCGACGTAGTAACGACCGGATTAGGTGAACTTGACACGAACAACCACCATCGCATCCTTCGCGGCACCGCAACATCGAATACGCAACGCACGAGCTGGCCTCGCAACCTGCCAACAAATTGATCGCCCCGGTACTTGTTGACGACTTCTGAGAACTAAACTACAACGGCAATCGGTCTGGCCTGTCACCTCCTGCGACAGCAACGTCGTCATGATGCTGCGACTACTGTCAGCAGGTTTGCTCGGGCTGGGCGTGCGCCTCGCCAGCGCCGACCCCGAGGGCAGTCAATTAACGCTATCTGACTTGCTCGTCGCATGCCCCGACTACAAGCTCTACTCTAGCTACGCACAGTACGTCCCACGCCTCTGGTCCATCTTGCACCTACTAACGACGCCATGTGCTGTAGTCGCCCGCTCAGTACTGGACCCAAGGAACTACCTTACCAGCGACCCATGCCCAGATGTCGAACCTTCCAGTCAGACGAGATCGAGAGAGTCATCGAAGAGGTAACGTCGCGCATTTCGGACCCGGACCTTGCGCGGTTGTTCGAAAATGCATTCCCCTCCACAACGGATACGACGGTCAAGTTCCACACAAAGGGCAGCAAGGAAACGGGGTTTCTGAACATGGGCGCCTTTGGCATAGGAAGCGACGGCGCATGGGAGGGCCCCCAATCTTTCATCATCACCGGTGACATCATTGCCGAGTGGTTGCGAGACTCTACAAACCAGCTGCGACCATACCAGGCCCTCGCTAAGAAGGATCCCACCATCCATACTCTGCTGGTCGGTGCCATCAACACACAGTCAGAGTATGTAATTACTTCTCCCTACTGTAATGCGTTTCAACCGCCTCCGATTAGCGACCTGCCAATCTCCAACAATGGCCAGAATGACCAGGTTCACCCCAGATATGAGCCCAATGCTGTCTTTGAGTGCAAGTACGAACTAGATTCGTTGGCCCATTTCCTGGCACTTGGCAACGATTTCTACGAGCACACAAAGTCGACTGATTTCCTTACGAAACGTTGGTACCTTGCACTCGAAACGCTGCTAAAGGTTCTCGAGCAACAGTCCAGGTCGACATTTAACCCTGAAACTGGCAAGTTCCAGCGCAACGAATATACTTTCCAGCGCCAAACCAATATTGGAACCGAGACCCTGAACCTCCAAGGCAACGGCAACCCGTTGAACTACGGGACCGGCCTGGTTCGGTCTGCGTTTCGACCAAGCGACGACGCCACAATCCTGGGCTTCTTCATTCCCGCCAACGCCCAGGTTTCGGTAGAACTGCAGCGGACATCCAGCATGCTCCGAGAGGTGGGAAAGACCACGCTGGCTGCCACCCTGGAGCAGTGGAGCAAAACGATTCGGGAGGGTGTGCTGGAGCACGGCATCGTTAACCACAAAAAGTACGGCGACGTCTTTGCGTACGAGGTCGATGGGTACGGTTCGGCAATTCTAATGGACGACGCCAACTACCCTTCGCTCTTGGCGCTTCCGCTGATGGGCTTCTGCGAGGCGAGCGACCCGGTTTACCAAAACACGAGAAAGATGCTACTGGAAAAGTCTGGCAACCCATACTACCTGAAAGGAAAGGACTTCAAGGGAATTGGAGGTATGTTTGCAGAGAAGTTTTAAAATTGCAAGAGCATGGCTAATAACGGTTTGCCTGTAGGACCCCATATTGGCCTAGAAAATGCCTGGCCAATGAGTCTCCTCATCCAGGCCCAAACCTCGGACAATGACGAGGAGATCAAGGAGTGCTTGAACCTCGTTTTGGACTCGGCCAAGCTTGGGTTGGTTCATGAGAGTATCAATGTCGAGTACATGTCCCAGTACACGAGGAGCTGGTTCGCGTGGGCCAACGGAGTGTTTGCCATGACCATTTTGGACTTGGCCAAGCGAAAGCCGTACCTCATTTTCGGAGAAGGGGCACAGCCGTATGAGGTATAACGGGGACTAGAAGCAGACTTATTACTATACGAAATAATGCGCCGATGAGAAGCGAGACGCATAAGAAAAATTAGCATGTGAATACGGCGAAATGCCCACACCAGGGCTCGCGGTGGTGGATGATGGCTGATGGGCGATTCCATTAGCAAATGAAAATCCGACTATAAATATAATTCCTGTCAAATGACTTGTCCAGATTTGCTCTTCACACTGTCCAACCCTGTTGCTTCTTCATCAACATGTCGCTTACAGGGCAATGGTAGTGCCTTGGGAGAAAGACGGCGCCGAGCGGCCAAAACCCAGAATCCAATGCGGCATCTCTCTCCGAGCGGTGGTCCACAGTTATCCGCCGGTACCCAGGGCCAGTCGGCTCGCGCTGGTTAGCAAGAGCAAATAGGCTCGGCCGGCCGGCGGCGGATTCGAGAGGGCTCCACCATATGATGTGCTGCTGCGGCTTGGAACATCGCATGCCTCCCCCGCTGGCGCGGCCCTGACCATGTTTGAAGCCATCGTGGACCGGGTCCGACATCGCTGCGCGCCTTATCGAATCGTGCGCCTTGATCTTGCTCCATATCTGCGCTCTCGGGGAGGAATTGGGTCCTTGGTCAATACAAATACAGCTTCCCTGCCGCTTAGTGATTCCTGTTGGCGTCTTACTGCTGCTGCTCCCCTCGCCGTCGTCCCCCGCCCCCACCATCGCCGCCGCCGCAGCTTCACCATGTCGCACGCCAAGGCGCCCATCAACCTCATCCGCGGCTGGCCCGCGCCCGACCTGCTCGCGGTCTCGCTCCTGTCGGACGCGGCGCAGCGCCTCCTCGCCAACCCGGTCGCCTATGTTCCTGCGCTGCAGTACGGGCCCGACGAGGGCTACGGCCCGCTGCGCGAGGGCATGGCCAACTGGCTCGCCACCCACTACGGCGTCACCCCCGACCCGGAGCGCATCTGCATCACCGGCGGCGCGAGCCAGAACGTCGCAAACATTCTCCAGAGCTTCACCGACCCAGCCGTCACCCGCGCCATCTGGCTGTGCGCCCCGACCTACCACCTCGCCTGCCCCATCTACGACGACGCGGGCTTTGCGGGGCGCCTAAGGGCATTCCCCGAGGATGAGGAGGGCATTGACTTAGAAGCGCTTGAGGCTAGGATCATTGCGGTGGAGGAGGAAGAAAAGGACAAGCCGCAAGCCAAGGTGAGTGGTGGTTACCTAGCTGCCAGAAGGCTAAGTAAGAAGCATGAGACTAACACGGACAACAAAACAGCCTTATAAAGATGCCGGTCCTCATCGCAAATACTATCGCCATGTCATCTACGTCGTGCCCACCTGCTCCAACCCCTCGGGCAAAACATGGTCTGTCGGCCGCCGCGAGGGGCTCGTCCGACTCGCGCGCAAGTACGACGCCCTCATTGTCGCAGACGATGTATACGACCTCCTCCAGTGGTCCACCGTGGACAAGCTTGGCGACCAGCCCCTCCTCTCCAACGCCTCGCCCGAGATGATGCTCCCGCGCCTCTGCGACATTGACCTCGCTCTGGGCCAGTCCCCAAACGACCCCGGTGGCTTCGGGTACGCCGTTAGCAACGGCTCCTTCAGCAAGATGGTCGGTCCGGGCTCGCGGACCGGGTGGCTCGATGGATCACCGGCCTTTGCGTACGGGCTTGCGCAGACTGGCGCCTCCAAGTCGGGCGGCGCCCCCAGCCAGCTGACTGCAGCCATCATCTCTGATCTGGTCAGTTCAGGGAGCCTGGAGGAGCACCTCGCTAAGAAGGTGCGTCCTGGCCTGCAGCGTCGCCACCGGCTCATGGCAGATGCCATCCACGAGCATCTCTCTCCGCTGGGCATCACGTTCCGGGAAGCTGGTCTAGTTGGCGGTACCGTCTACGGAGGCTACTTTATCTGGCTCAACCTGCCCCAGGGTCTGTCGGCTAAGCTGATTGCCGATGTGGCCCTGGTGGAGGAACAGCTCACCGTGGGCAACGGCAACATGTTCCAGGTGCGCGGCGACGAGAAGACGGTCGACCTGGACGGCGCAATCCGCCTGACGTTTGCCTACGTCCCAGAGGACGAGCTGACCGAGGGCATTCGACGACTTGCCGCCGTCATCCAAAGGATCAAGGAAGACCCTGCCAAATATGAAAACATCTCAAACAGCGTGTCGGATTCTGCACTCATCGACTCCAGTAAATAAATATGGGGTATTAACCAGCACTCTATTGTAAATTCTATTCGCCGACAGATAACCCGTCCATTTTACTTCTTCGAGAAGAACGACATGATGTTGCCCTGCCCCTTGGGCGCCGCCTTCTTTGCTTTGCCTGCGGATGAGGATGGTGTTGACGATTGTGACTGTGTCGAGGTCAGTGCTGGTTTCTTGGCCGGGGGCGGCGCCTCGTCTTCCGAGAAGGATTCCCATCCGGGCTCTTGGATTGTTACTGAAGATGAAGATGACGAGTTAGTAAGGCTAGATATGACGAACTAGTAGACGAGAATCTCTCTAAGCAACTCACCCATGTAACCCTGGTCATCCAGGATGCGCTTCTTCTTCATCACACGCCGCTTGCCTCTCCGTCGGCCGTTTCCGCTACTCGACACAACCTCGGCGGGCTCCGTGTCTTCTTTCTTGGGTTCCGGCTCGGACTCGGGCTCTGGAGCCTCTTCCATCTCCTCATCTGCGGGTTCTTCCTCTTTCTCAGATGCTTCCGCATCATCCTCGTCCTCCTCGTCCATCATACGTCTAAGAGCCTCTTCACGCTCCTGCCTGGCCTTTTTGATAGCGTCAGAATCTGCAGCTGGCTTCTTGGATGGAAGATCGCCATCATCAGCTTCTCCATCGTCAGAAAGAGCCATTGCAGTATCTTCTTCTTCCTTCTTTGGGGTGGGCTTCGGCTTGGGCGGCTTCGCGGCAGCCTTAGCAAACGACTGCATGATGCCTCCCTTCTTGGTGGCTGGTCCCTTCTTTGCAGCACTTGAAGACGGGGCCTCCTTGCTTGAGCTTGGCTCTGAAGGCTCCTCCTTGGCAGCCTTGGTAGGGGCTTTGGAATCAGTGGTCGATTGCTTAGAGGCAGTTGCTTCTTGCTTCACTTTGGGTGCAAACGCAAATTTGGGTACCACGGTTTCCTTCTTCACAGGTTCCTTCTTCACGGGCTTGCTTTCTGGAGCAACAATTTGGGGGCGGGACTTTCGATCTCTCCGCTGGACCTGGGGGTTAGGGATGGTTCCGTATTTCTTGGCTGCTGCGGAAATGTCTTCAATCACAGGGTACTCAGACAGCTGCGCGTTGATCTCAGCAAGTAGAGATAGGTTTCTCTGGGGATGAGGTGCGAGGCTGTAGACATGAATAGAAGTGACTTGTTGATACTGTGCCAAGATGTCTGTTATTGCTTGTTAGTACAGATCATGAATTTCTTCGATTGCAACCAACCTGTCAACTCCTCTTCCCTAGCTAGGGTGAGAGTCGTTGTGGCAATATCCTCGGAGGCAGCATCTTTTTCGGGCACTGAGTCACCCATCTTAACATCATCACCAGTTTCCGCTTTCACTAGAGTCCTAGTGCCATAGACAAGATATGTTGCATGTACAGAGCTGGCACGCTCAGCATTCTGAGTCTTGTGGTAGTCATACAGCATCCTAATAAGGTGGTCAATGTAACTTTCCGCAGGATAAAGCAAAATTCAATTAGGAGGCTTTCTCTTACTCCTTTGCAGTATTGGTGTGGACATCCAAAGCTCTGCTGAGAAGGCGATATGTGACCTACACACTGTGAGTTGAACAGCCCAAACACTCACAGAAAGGAGATGCACTTACCGGCCGCTCTTCGCTGAGCAGGCGATCGGAAAGAAATCTCTTATACTCATCCATTTTCCAGCTGAACCGGACAGATTAAATGCTTAGTACAGAATTAAACCAGATACTCAAAGACAAGAAGGGAGGCAATCCGGGCGGATGGCTAAGCCAGGGCTTGAGAAATCAGGACCGCAATGAGGGAGCTTAATGAGACGCGTAGAGTGGACGCGGTCTCACGTGCAATGCAGAAGAATGAGGCGCTAATTAAGCGCTTATATGCATATCCACTCCAATCTGCCACCAGAGCCTGGGAGATTCTATCCTACAAGCCAGACTATGTACTTAACGGTTCTTACAAAAAGTTGGAGTGTCATTCTAAGCACCGCGTCTAGGCGCGACCCTCGTCAAACAGCGCCGTTCCTGAACGTTTTGCCTGGACTAAGTAAATTCGCAGGGGTACCATCTTGAAAGGCGGGATACATCCAATCTTGACACTGCATGGAAACGCCGGGTTTTCAATCGTTACAATCAATAACCTGGGCCTGTTAGAGCCCGCTAACTCGAAACTCGCCTCCGCCATCATGGATGTAGATGTCCCCGACTCGACCGACTGGCTCTCCACGCCGTTGGCAGGCCTTGCTGCCGTTGAGAGTGCACTGCGTTGCGAGATCTGCAAAGACTTCTACAAGACTCCCATGATTACATCATGCTGTCACACATTCTGTTCTCTGTGCATTCGCAGGGCATTGTCCAACGAAGGCAAATGCCCTCTGTGTCGCGCACCAGACCAAGAGCTGAAGCTGCGGAGTAATTGGTCCATGGAGGAGACTGTCGAATCTTTCGTCAAGGCGAGAGCCGCAACCTTGCAGCTGGCGCGCAAGAAGGACGAGGCAAACTCAAAACCAAAACGAAAGGCCGAGAACAACCCAACCGAGACCAGTGATGCACCTGAAGGCAAGCGGCTGCGCACATCCTCACGGCTACGGAAAGCCAAAGTAGAGGTGGCCCCCCCAGAGACCAGCTCTTTCGAAGAGGCCGATGAAATTGTGGAAATCGAGGACGACGACGACTATGTGCCCGAGCCTGGTAAGTCCAATCATGGTTGAAGGTGGAACATAACGCTAACATGCAATTCAGAGGATGGACTCGTTCCCTGCCCCGTATGCCAGACCCGCATGAAAGAATGGCAGGTATTTACGCACCTCGAATCCTGCACGGGACCAGCGCCGCCGAAACCAAAACCCGAGAGCAAGCCGTTCGGTCAACTCCAGCGCCAGCAAGCGAAGCCCCTCGAGCGCCTCCCCGCGACGAACTACTCGATGCTGAAAGAACAAGCCTTGCGCAAGAAGCTGGCAGAGGTTGGCATCTCCAACCAGGGTCCCCGAGCGCTGCTGGAGCGCCGGCACAAAGAATGGGTCACAATATGGAACGCCAACTGCGATGCGACGCGGCCCAAGAAGCGCGGCGAGCTGCTGCAAGACCTGGAGATGTGGGAGCGCACCCAGGGCGGCCGCGCGCCGACCACGGGCAAGGCTGTGCAGAGTGCGGCCATGATCAAGGACAAGAACTTCGACGGAGATGCGTGGGCGTCAAAGCACGACTCTTCGTTCAAGGATTTGATTGCGAGCGCTAGAAAGAGCAGGATGGAAGCCAAGAAAAAGGCCGAAGAAGCCAAGAAGGAAGCCGACGAAAAAGAAGCCTCATCAAGCGCGAGTCCAGCACCCCCTCAACCACGTCAGTCTTTGCCAGTCCATGCCTCAGCACCGAATGCGCTGGCGACGACACAAGCAGCTCCCCCAAACCAGGCCAACGGACCAATACCCACAGATCAGTTTCCGCAAGGTGTGCCTCAACCTATTCCGGCCAGTGACTGGAGCGCCTATCAACAAGCACACCCTTAAGCCAGACGTTGTAATAATTCACCCTATTTAAACCTCGGTTGACACCATTCCAACACAGCCCTTCTCCTAATCCCCCTCAGCAGGGTAGTGCTCCAGGATCTATGCCGCTGTTACAGTAGCTACAAGCACGTCTCTTCCCAAAGACCAGACAAGCAAGCGTCCCTTGCCAAAAGCAGGCCTACCTAGGGACGACACAGTATTTGTTAGCTGCCTCATGACTCAAGGCTTTGGGGCAGATGATTTAATCAATGAAAACACCAAATTGTGGTGATTATATAGAAGTATATAAACTCTAATGACCCGCTAATGAAACAAATCGCTAAACACCACCGTATATCCCAAGTCATCATGAGCAATCAGATGTGCGTTATCATACAGGTTCCAAAGCTTGCATTTCCTCCTCTAATTAAATAGACAAATTGGCAATGCCGGTTTCTGTGGTGGGCGTCTTCGCCCGTGAGGGCTCCTCGGTGGGAACAGAGGGGAGTTGGTCGAGCTCCTTCTGCAGCTTGGCCGTCTCCTTTTCGACTTCGGCCTTCTCCTCGGCGGCCTGCTTCTCGCGCTTGATCTCCTCCTCCTTCTCCCGCTCCTGTGCCAGCATGGCCTCGAGTTCATCGTCGAGCTCGGCTTCGTCCACGACAGAGCCAGTAGACTCTGACAAGATAGCACCAACCTCGTCCGCAGCACTCATCTGCTCCCGGACATGGTCCATAACGGCATCGACACGATCCGCGCCGCCGATCTGGGCGTTGAGGCTCTTCAGGGCGTTACCAGACGACTCCATAACCTTGATGAGCTGGATGTTATCTGCGGCCTGCTCGAGCTTAGCGGCAACTTCCTCGAGCTGGTTAAGCGTAGCGTAGCGGGTTGCAAGGGATGCCTCGGCCGTCTTCTTTGACTTGAGGGCCGCCAGGGCAGCGACGCGGTTCTTCCGAGCGACGGCATCCTTGGCTGCCTTCGCGAGCTCGTCAATGCGGCTGTTTAGAAGGTTCGTCTGATGTGTTAGACTCTCAGTGAGCTCCTTGAGAGATGCCATGGCAGCATCATCCTCTGTGACTCCTCCCTGTTCTCCCGATCCCTTGATGCGGATAGTCTGCCCGTCATATTCGATGACGCCCTTATCTCGGGACAAAAACTTGAGGAGCACATCCAAATCCGTTTCTGACAGGCGCTGGTCCTTGATAAGGCTTCCAGAAAATGCTTTCTGGAACTGGTTCTTTGTAAATACCCGGTCAAACCGAGAGAGCTTCTCGGCCATGAGATCGCTCAGCTCCTTGGCCGCATGTTCAAGATTTTTGACCATCACGAACTGGCCCACGGGCAACTTGTCGTCTCCTCTCAACGGATCAATGACGCCGAGCTGGCGCAGTCCCCAGCTCATGACAGTCCACGGTACCCCCGACCAGCTGCGGGCGTAGATGCTTTGTTGCGACTTGTTGAATTCCTGGAGCGGGACGAACTCATGCTCGGCGGCAGCTTCGCGCACGACGGTACCGAGGGCAAGCGGCTGTCCGAACTCCTTGTTCTCTAGCGATCGTAGGAGAGAGTCGTCAATGGAGAGGACGAAGAGATTTGGCGTCGATCCGCGATGAGAGACCAGGCCACTCAGCGCAAGGTGCGATAGAGCCTGGCGCCAGGCAGAGACATTGGCGGTGTAGCCATCTGGGTTCAGGGTTCGTTGCGATCGAAAGTCCGAGTAGAGCGCCGGTAATCGCGACCTTTAAAGTATGTTAGACGGCTCAAATGTTTTTTGCAAAAGGATACTTGCCTTCGGAAGCTGGAGTCGTTGTTGACCAGGTAGTCGGCAAGTTCACCCATGATGCAAGAGGCGCTGCTGCAGCACGGGGGCGCAGCAGAGGTGTGCAGATAAACAGGGTCCTCCGTATACAAAACCTTCAAAGGAACATAGATTCTGGGATGGCGGAGAGCACAAATCCTCGCAGCTCGAGGCGTGAAATATGCCCCAGGCGTAGCCGTGAATGGTGTTGAACCTGAACGAACCTATGGTGGGGTTGCTGTCGTCAGGGACAATACCAAGACGACAGGGGATTAAATGTAGGGCCTTGTTAGCGCCGCATCAGTGGAGCGGTTGGCCAGCACTCTAGCTCCACTCCTCCGCCCGGCTACAGCGCTGCCACATGTTAAATGACGGTCCCAGGAGCTTCATGGCTGCATGAACATTCCTAAAAGCAACACTGTCAGATAACGGGGGGGGAGCCCTGTATTCAATTTTGAATCAGAATAACCCAAGGATGAAAACCTCTAGCCAGTGGATTTCAATTGATTATAAAACAAGGCTACCCCTACAGAAGCAAAAACGACATTTGCTTAAGAAAACAAAAGTTTTTGATCGGACAAAGAGTTCCGCTAGCAGACATCATGACACAAGAACTGTATCAATACCAGATGCCACACGCTATAATTGCTGAGATAGGCAATCTCTTCCTCCAATCCGAGCTTCTCATAATTGAGATTCTGGATCTTTTTTACGATGGGATACGGCATAAACATGTCCGTACTAGCCCCCCTCAAGCTGTGCCATATACACAGGGAGCTCACAACCAGCTTCAAGAATTTTGACACAGCCTACGCTCGAACATCACCCATGTGAGGCATCACAAGCCAAAGCCACATAAAATGTTCTGGTGTTCATAAGACATGGCAAATCAACAATCTTCTCGCTACAAGGGTTCATAATCGAAAGTGCCACTCAGACCGTGCTTTTTTTTTTAAGCAAACAGGAACCGCAAGCCATCTGAGATGCCTAGACGCATACATGTGATGATTCTCCTTGAAGACTCTCTAAAAACAACCGCAAAATGGCCTTCTGATGAAATAGAAGCGTAAAATAATAATATATTGCCCGGGTTACACGCCATCCAGGAGTGTCACCAAAAGCTATCCTTCCCTTTACAAGTTCAGTCCCTTCTCTATATGGCTCGTCATCCCAAAGGTGATCATGATGTTTTCGTTACCTCCCTGAGCTTCGCCGAGCCCCCTTACACCGCATCCCTCATTAATCGAAATCCTTCTGGGCACCGCCCTCAGGCTCTTTCTCCTCGGCAGATACTACTCGGTGCAAAGGTGCTGTTTCTAAACCAGCCATAGTCGCTGCGACGCTGGCTCGTCTGGATCGCATATCCGTCAATGCTTCGCTCTCCTCGTCTATTTGGCCAGGCCCGTGGCCATCATCATCCCTAGCTCCGTTCTCGTCGTCCGACGCATCCGGGCTTTCCGCAAGGCTTCCTTGAAGAGACATCATGAAATGGCTGGCCACAGTGAACCCAGAAATCCCTTCCTTGTGAGGAAGCGATACATAGCGCTTATGTGCTTCGTCCAAACACCGCCGTGCTTGGATATGCTTGGATTGTTGTAACCAGGCATCCGCTGCCAGAACGCTCCATGTCGCTGCCTTGCGACGGCGAGAACCCCAGTGCCAACTCCCAACACCCTCTTTCGAGGCATAGCATACGCCAAGTCGTTCCTTGATGAGCGCCTCTCCGACGCTTCCCGCAATCTTCGATTCCAGCAGCCTGATTCCCCATCGACCTGCGTCATCAACACTGGTTCCGCCTCTCAGCCGTAGCAACTCCATGCCAAGGGTCAAGCTGCGCAGTGCGCCATATGGAGAAACGCAGCGCGTATTGTATGAGTAGAAGGCGGCCTCTAACATTTGATCGATCGTCTCGGCTCGGTTCTTGGAAGACATATGCTGCGGCATAATGAGAAGGCTCGCAGCTGCCATCTCATTCGCAGCTGCGTGGTGCTTCCAGGCCTTTGAATCGCTGTAATCTGATCGCAAGAGATCATAAGTTGAGTAGGCAAGTTTCCAGTCCCGCAACATAAAGGCGTAGTCAGCAAGCTTCCGCATGATAGCTTCAGGGGCTTCGGCTGGGAAGTATCCGGCCATGTTGTAATTGTCCCTTGAGCTGCTTACGGTGGTTGAATTGCGGGAGCTGCTTCCAAACGCCCATTTCCTCGATAGATTCATGAAACGCCCTGTGATACCTCTTCGCCGCGAGGCTACTTGATCATTCCATATAGAGACGTGCCGCTCCATCGTGGGAATAATTGATTGCATCAACATCTCGCGCACAAATGTGCGAATTGCTGTTACATCGGTTTCGAAAATATACCTTTCGGGATCATCAAAGTTCTCATCATCCTGGATTTGGCGGATATCCTGCAACTCTTCGGCCGCTGACATCCAATCACTACGGGGGAGCTGTACACTATCATCATCGGTCTCCGCACTCTGGCTGCTTCGCAGCCTAAGGAGGTGACAATGTAGCCCAAGATGCCGTTTCATTTGATCAAAAAGTCCCATGGACCGAGTGAAATCGTCCTGTTCTTCATCATGCACCAGGACGTAGTACCTGAGATAGTCGTTGTCTACCCAAAGAGGCAGTTTCTTGTCGCCTTGGCTGGTTTCCGTATAGAGTCTCCTAAGCTCATCGATGGGATTTGGGTTTCGGGAACTGATTGCGATAACGCAGGCGACCGGGTGCGAAAAGGTTTCATGGGGTGTAATCTGCAGTCCCGACAATAAGCGTCGCAAATAAAGCGCATAGTATGGCGACGTTTCTTCGGCATACGACTCTAGTCCCCCGAAAGCGCCCGGGTGGATTCCCCCAAATGACTCTTCGGCGTAAGATAGATGTCGATCGACTACAGCCTCAACATCAGCAAGGAGCTGCTTGTCCCGCGCGGTGCTCGCTTGATTCCCATTTTGAGTTTGTGATGGCGGAGGGCTCTTGAAACCCGAGACCTTGGGGTCTGGGTGCTCAATATTCTGCCCAAACTTTGTGAACCGGATTCCAAAGTCCTCGGCTGGCTTGCTAATTCCATTGCTATCCCTGATCATAATCTTGCCTTGGATATCCTCGCCAAAGGGTCGCAACAATTCCCACAGGCCATTTCGGAAGCCCTTTTCACGCATAAGGGCCTCAGTTTCATCGGAGGCGTAGACAGCGACGTGTGGAGAAAAGGCCTTGAAAATCAGATTCAAGGGCTCGGATTGGACATCACCAGCATTCGAGGCGGGAGACCGGGGCTGCCGGGAATCGAAGACGGTATTAGAGAGGACTCGGGAAGGCGACCCGCGACCTGCCGGAGAGTGGGATCTTGAGCCAGGCGGCGAAAAGGTGGATGCGTAAAGGGAGGCGGCTGTAGAGCGACGGAAGGGCAGACTGGTCTCGGAGCTGGAAAGAGGAGAGGAATCGAGGACTGACGTCGAGTGACGTGTCTTGGGGAGCTTCATGGTCGAGGCGGCCATGGGCAGTGCCTGGAGGGGTTCCGTTGGCGGGCCTTCATCCTCGAGAGGTTGTGGCATGAATGCGGTTTTTGGAGAGGCTTGTGTCGTCGGTGGATGTGCGAGGTGGGAAGTGGGAGGCCGTTGAGGAAGCGGGCGGCGGGGAGATTCACGAGGCAGACGAAGGAGAAGGCGGTAGGTAGTCGAGTGACGGGGCCGAGATGCGGCTCTGCATGATAATACTACTGGAGGTGTAAGTTGAACCCGGTGCACAAAGACAAGAGACTACGCACTCAATTATCACGAGTCGGGTCGGGCGACAATGTGGACTCAAGAGAAGGGTCGCTGTCGCTGAGGTACGTACCCAATCTACCCAGAGTTTCAATGTCCCCCGTCTTACCTCATAAGCCATGGACATAGGTGACTTTTCCCAACAAGGCAAGGTGTGCGTACCTGCCTCTCGGGTTCCCACATCGCTGTACCGGGGCCTTGGGCGACTCGATGTAGATGAACGCTCAGCGCCAGCAGTGCAAAAAGAGCGAGCAGGCGCAAAGAGCCATGATTCCCTTTCGGTCATGGCAATTCCATATCAGCTGTTCTCCGGGGTTGCTTTTTTTGCTGGAGACGCCGGGGCTGGAGGTTGTCTCGGTAGTTCATGCTGGGTTTTCCCGGGGTCGCATTTCGGTACCTGCATAAATCCGCATCTGCGGCTAGGCCTGAGAGCTTCATGACTTCAAAGGCCCTGCGTCGCGAAACACTAGTCAAGCTTTCACGCTTCACCCTCTTGATACCCACCAACGTAATGCCTTCAGATCTCACAGACTATCTCGCCTCGAGATATCTCGTCGCCGACCCCAAACCTTCGAAAAAGCGCAAGCGCAAGCGCGGCGCAGAGTCAGCCGGCCTGCTCATCACCGACGATGACGATTCGAGCTGGGGCAACACCAACCAGCAGGACGACCTCGGCGAGGATGGACCCGTGACGGTATCGGGAAAGTCTGCCGATTTCCGCAAGTCCAAGAAAAATAACTGGAAAACTGTGGGTGGCGCAGATGAGGCACCAAAGGACGACAGTGCGGCGGCTGCAGACGCCATTATTGCGTCAGCGGCAGCCGAAAACGACGCGGCGAAGGATGCCGACGATGAGATGCCTGTGGTGGAAGACGACGGGGGCATCGCAAAAATGAGCGATGGAACACATGCCGGTCTACAAACGGCTGCAGCAGTGTCTGCGCAGCTGAAACGGCGGCAACAAGAGGAGCTGGCCGACTTTGAGAAACATCGCAAATCTGCAAAGGAGCAAGAAACAGTGTATCGAGACGCCACCGGTCGCCGCATCGATGTTTCCATGAAGCGTGCCGAAGCGCGACGCGCAGCCGCCGCGGCCGAGGAAAAGGAGCGGGCAGCCCTCGAGGCTCTGAAGGGCGACGTGCAGCTAGAGGAGGCACGGAAACGACGCGAAAAGCTCGAGGACGCCAAGCTCATGAAATTTGCACGGACGGCAGATGACGAGGAGATGAACCAGGAACTCAAGGAGCAAGAACGGTGGAACGATCCTATGATGCAATTCATGGCCGAAAAGAAGGACAAAGACGGTGGGTTCAAGGGCAAGAAATCGAAGCGGAAGCCCGTATACACCGGTGCTGCTCCGCCCAATCGCTACGGCATCAAGCCCGGCTATCGATGGGATGGAGTTGATCGAGGAAACGGGTTTGAGGCAGAGCGGTTCAAGGCTATCAATAGGAGGGAAAGAAACAAGGGACTGGACTATTCCTGGCAAATGGATGAATAAAAGAAGAACGGTTTTCAAGACGAGATTATATACCCAACCAAGGCTTCACTTCATGACTACGAAGCACAAATCTAATCATTGTTGCTCAAATACTCAAGTCCGGAATCCGTGGTACCTCTCCCGGTGTAAGATGCCAAATTGTATTAAACCAAGGGGCTCAGGGCCACCTTTTAAATCAGGCGAGTTCTCTGTACACCGTGAAGTATCTGGTCTCCATGCCAGGTAGCGGCATACTCGCTGTACACTGCGCCGCTCGAGAAACAGAATGTATCAAAAGCAACCAATTTCTTCCAATTACACACCAGATTCACACGTACATGGCATGGCCCATTCATCGTCTGCGGCGCAGCCTCTTGTCAGGCCCATACTCGCAGATCTGCTTAACAAGCCTGATCCAATCGCCCTTGGGCATCTGTCCAGGCTTCTCGCCTACACGGCCCTGGAATTGCTTAATCAAATCGCTAATAACGATTCCGTCAACAGGAATCTTTTCCAAAATCTCCCAGGACTCGATGACGGAGCCAGACGAGCCAGGAGAGCCACCTGCATCATCTTTGTTAGCAAAACTGAGTAACATATCGTCTTCGCATCACCACAAGAAACTCACCTTGGGTTGGGTTGGGGCTGCCCGCCCTGGACGCCGAAGGGGTGCCTCGAGCGCTGTTGCTCACAAGCTTCAACTTCTTCTTCCTTGGGCCGGCACCATCTGACATCTCACCAGCAGTGGCCTCGCCGTCGCTACCAGAACCGGCAGCAGTAATCTTAGGCCGTCGAACAGTAGTTTGGGGCAGAGGTGTGCCGGCACGACTACCGGTAGCTGGGGTTGCTGTCTTCTTAAGCTTCTTTCTCGAAGACTCGTTGCCGCTGGATTCTGATAGTGCCGGTGACCCAGATCGCTTGAGCGATTTGCCCTTCTTACCCAAATCGGATTTGCTCTTCCCTTGAGGCGTCGAAGTGCCCTTTGATCCAGAGCCCTTGGCTTTGTCTTTTCCATCTGCTTCTTTTCCAGTCCCATCTTTCTTCTCTTCCTCATCCTTCTTGTTCTCGTCCTTCTCCTCGTCTTCTTCGTCAGACGAGCTTCCTTCCTCCTAGTGTCATGTCAGTATAACATTCATTCGACTTCCAGGATGTAGTTCTTACAGAGCTGCTCCAAGGATTCTCCTCAGAATCATCACTTTCGTAAATATTCTCTCGGTCTCGCTTGATGAGGGCCTTTTTGGTCGCCTTGCCATACTTTTGTCGCTCAAGTTCCTCCCTCAGTTGCTCCTTCAGTTCCCTATCCACTTCTTGCTCATCACCATCACCAAACAGATTCGCTCCGAGTTGCTCACGACGAATACGATCCTTGGATTCCTTTGTATCCTCGTCGTCATTACGCTCGAAAAGGGGTGCATCGTCGTCATCCTGGAACTCATCCCCAGACATATCAATCTCATCATGATCTTGCTTTTCCAGCCTCGAGGCGGCTCGGAACGTGTCGCTTTCAGTCTTGATCATCTGTCCACGGCCTGACAACATTCGTCGAGTTGCCTCAAGATCCATCTGACCAGCTCGCTTCTCCTCATCCTTCATGACCCAACGACCAACATCGACCTTTTTGCCCATAAGAGCCTCTGCCTCATCGATCGTGAAAGGTTGAAATGGTGGCTTGGCGGTGAATTTATACCACTTCTCGAGGGGAACCATACGAAACACAGATTTGTCAATCATGAAGGCGACGTTGGCTTCCGAAAGCGCAGCAACGTAGCTCCCAACCCACACATTTTTACCGTCAACATCCTCGAGGTGCCACGGAAGCGCTTCTTCGTATCGTAGGTCAGACTCCTTCTTGGCGGCGACAGTTTTTGGTGCTCGGTTGAAAGTCGTCTTTTCTTCCTTTTGCTTCTTAGGTCTCTTAGGATTGGGATCCTTAGCGACCGGGGCAATTTTGGCCTGATCGATAGCACGTTGAGCTTCGCGCTCCGCCTTAGCCTGCGCCAGTCTCTCTGCTTCCAATTCATCTACCGGGGGCTGTTCGGGGGCTTCGACCTTGACGGCTCTGCCAGGCGGGGGTTGTCGAGCGTCGCGTCTATGGAGCGTAACGGGGCGGGCAAATTCATCCTGGTCGGTCGGGTCAATGGGCTTGTCGCCCATCTTCACCTGGGAGAACTTCATCATGTGATAGCGGATGCCCTCGAGAAGAGCCTTCTTGGTCGTCATGATGGGGATATCAGTGACGTTGGGGGGAGGTGCTTCGGACCATCCACCAAACTGCCTCCGTAGTTCCTCGGGAGAAGGCTTGGGGCCATTTTGGGAGCCTGCCTTGGGTTGCTGGGTGCCGGGCCTAGGTTTTCGCGAAGCGACCAGTGGGTTGGCGCGAGGTTGCTTGCGCATCGGCCTCAGGGGGTTGGCCTTTTGGCTTCGAGGAGCGCCATTGGGGTTTCCTGGCGGCGGAGCGCTCATATTGCCAGCGACCCCGTTGAGCGACAGGCTGGAGTTGACGAAGGCACCCAAACCGAAGGATGAGGCAGCAGCGGAGCGCCTAGGCCTTGGGGGGGCCGCAAAGGACGGGCTGAAAACGTGGAATACCGATAATCGCGTAAATTCCAAGAGATATTATATGATCGCAGTCGTCTCGAGGCGGTAGTGATCGAGCAGGCGCGTCAGAGGCCTAGTGCAGGTCGAGAGCGTTGCTTGGTGATGGAGGAGAGAATTGCCAGAGAAAGCAGAGGTACCGCGCTGGTATGACGATGACAAAGGAAGCAAGGCAGACTAAGGGTGTGGCTTGTGGCTTGAAATTTGTGGCTTGTGCGTGAATGAGTGAGTTCTCTGCCTAGCTGAGGGAGCTTGGATAGACAAATTTATCCTGTTGAGCAAAAGTAACAAGCATCTATTTGTGAGGTGCGATATGCTTAGATCTCTTTATTTTTGGTGTTCTTCCTGACCTCATTCCTGCTTTGACCTCTTTGAATCAAGGCTGAAGTAGGTATGGAGGACACTTCGACCGATCAGAAATCTAAAAGCGGGCAGTGCTCAAGCTTTGATATCCAGACTAGTAGCTTTCTCCGATGGCCCTTATTAAAATAACGAAGCGCACCTATTGCATGCATTAAAAGCGCTCAATGAGATTCATGTAGCCGTATGCTACCTCTGAGTACCTTGGCATCTGAATTCTAATTCAAGTTTTGTTCTCATGAACCACATGCAAATAAAGTATAACTCGAACAATGAACCCCGCAACAAAACGGAGCACGTCCAACAGTGCACGGTGTCAACCAACCTCCCGCACTGACTAGCGCCACACAAGAAAGGGCCAAAAAGCTGTGTGGGCCCTGTATTGTGGGGTACGGCTTTGCCTAATAGCCCTGCAACCTGCCAACTACTGAGGTGCATGTATACTGTCTGTCAGGGTTATTGGCACTGTATACTTAAGCGCACATTCAAGCGCTAACAGATGGTTGTATTCATTCTTTCATTGCAAGTGGGGATGACGGACAATCTGCAAACAACCATCTTTGCCTCAATCACTCTCATCTCAGCTCGACCCATTCTCAGGCACATACTGATATCATCATCCAATCTTCTCTTCGATTACCTCTACATTCACTTTCATTACCCTGCCTTGAATCACCTCCATTCGCAAAAGCAGCCTTGCGCCAAGTGAGGTGATGCTTGACGAACAAGATCAAACCTGTCTCTCAATCGCGCTGCCTCTCCCTCGTATGGAGTCTCAGACTGACCACGACACCAACACCAACTCCGGCCGGCTCTGTGGCCCCCGCAAGATTTCTTCGCCAACTTTCCCCTCATCTAGCAGTGGTTCATTTACTGTCGTCCTCGTGCAAGCGCAATCTCAATCTGCACTTTGAATTGAACCCTACCACCGAACGTGAGATGCGATTCAGGCTGGCCACCTAATCACTTAAATTGAACCCAACAAAAAGCAAGTCGAGGTCAACGTCACACCGGTCAGGCCATACACCGTGTCATTTCATTCAACCGCACTCAATCCTCTCACTTGGAAACAACATCAACATCGAGATATCTACCCATCATGTTGCCCAGCCACCAAACCGACCCGGCTGCCACCTCCGCCTCAGGCCTGGAAAATCATCTTCGCAATCTCATCTTATCAAACAACTCTATTGATCAAAGCTCTTCGCCCAGATCCTCTCCGGCTGCTCGGCATTCGTTGCCACCTGGCTTCTCCTCTCCATCCAACCGTGGCAAACATGCTCAACTAATGGACAGCACACCAGATAATGGTGGCAACGAGGAGTCTTCCTCCAAAGATGCTTCACAGGCCTCTCGAAGCAGACGCAAGCGGCCTAACCAAGCACAGAGACGGCAAATGAACTCACAGCTGTCCATCCCAATTGATCCGCACCCTCAGCAGGCTCCTCCTCCCAGGCCATATTACAGCCCCAATTCCCATTATTCAAGGCCATCGCAGGGCTACCAACGCCATGTGTACTCCAACTCCGTTCCACGTGCATTGCCTCAAGAAGGCCGTTCAAGTCATGCACATGGACACAATCCATGGAATGATCCTCCCAAACATCATGGGCCTCCCCCACCTGGCTTCCCTCCCCACACATCTCAAGCCCCTCCTTATGAACAACGACGAGGTGGACAAGGACAACTGTACAATCCTAGACGTCCTACACAGCCAAGGCCGGAGGAAACCGCTGCCCAAGCCGCTCTTCTCGACCAGCTTTGTTTTCATGTTGTTTCCAACTCTGAAATCGAACGGTCAGAGATTGCGGAAAAGGAGGCATTCCGCCGCCGTATCGAGGAAATCAGTCGTGAGGCTATTTTCCGATTCGAGAAAGAAAACGATCCCTCGCTCGCATTCAACCCATTCTCCGTGGAACTGAAATGTTTCGGCAGCCTGTCATCCGGCTTTGCCACTAAGGCATCGGATATGGATTTGGGTCTTCTCTCTCCCATGTCCCCCGTTGCACCTGATGCGGCCGGGTCACAAATTCCACGTCTACTTGAGAAAGCTTTCCTAGATGCCGGGCTTGGTGCACGGCTCTTAACTCGAACCAGGGTCCCGATCATCAAGCTATGCGAGAGTCCGCCGGAGAAACTTTACCAAGACCTTCTTGATGAACGATTTAAATGGGAAAATGGACTAGATAACGAGCATCACGACGATGATGAGCATGAAGCACACGCTATGCCTAACGACCAAGACGAGGACCATGGCCAAGCCAACTCTGCCGATCAAGGATCGCCATCCACTCAATTTTCTGTCCCAGGGCAATCTGCTGGAGAACCCCAAAACTTCCAACTCAAACAAGGATCCAAAAATTCACTGTCTTCCTACTACGGGCTTGCGAAGCGAACCCTTCGGAGGGCTGGCGGACGCGATGTTACGATATCGAACTACCGTGACTTTACAGACCATGAGTGGGACATACTGGACCGCGTTTGCCAGGCATTCATCGCCGGTCTTGCCGATTCTGAGCTTAGACAACGGTTGACAAAATACCCATCCCTCGTGTCTAAAAACATCCCTAACAAAAAATCTCTTCTTGGAGTCTTTACCCTCATTGAGGGTGAAGAAATCATCCAGCTATGGGAAGGCAGAGGAGACATCGAAGAATACAACTCAGCCCAAAAATTCCACACTGAACAATCCATCAAAACATGGGCCGAAGTTGTCAATACTGGAAACTTTGGCGAAGACCCTGTCTTTCACACTAAACAACTTCAACTCGCTCTAGATAGAGTCAAAAAGGCCCCGTCGGTTCAATTCGTGACTCTTGAGCAAGGTCAACACGAGACCCCACTTCAGTACTATGATCGCTCACACGGAATCATTGCCAGCGTGACTAAACCCGACGGTCTTTCGAACTCGAGTCTACACAACGCTGTGACAATGCGGTACATAGCTGGTATGTACCAGGAGGATATTCGAAGATCTGTCAAAGAATATGCAGATTCTTGGGCCGCGGATGGTCACATTCCGTCCCTTGCTGTCCTGAGAAGACATGAGAGTCTACATCTAGCTTGGGAACTCGAGAGAGCCCTTGAAAAGGATCTGTATGAAACATCTCATGTTCCAAATATTAAGGCATACATCGACGTTCTTCGATCACCCATTGAAGAAACACTTGGGCCAGACTCTAAGAAAGCATTCCGCATTCCACTTACTCCCGAGACATCTGAACTTGTCAACAGAATTCGTGCGCTCCCAGACCCTCACAGGATGGCGCCCAATCAGCCACGAGACAGATATCGTGATCGCCTGGAATTTCCCAAGACTGGTACAGGTGTGCAGTGTGACATCAATTTTTCCGCTCACCTTGCGCTCCAAAACACCCTCCTTCTGAGGTGTTACTCGCATACTGATTCTCGGGTGCGGCCAATGATATTGTTCATCAAGCATTGGGCGAAGGTTCGTGGGATCAACTCGGGGTATCGAGGAACGCTGAGTAGTTATGGCTATGTCCTAATGGTTCTACACTACCTTGTCAACGTTGCTCAACCGTTTGTATCCCCCAACTTGCAGCAGCTGGGTCCGCAGCCTCCTCCCAATCTCCCACCTGCCGAAATGGAAGGTATATTCATGTGCCGGGGTCATAAGGTACAGTTTTGGCGAAATGAAGACGAAATTCTACAATTAGCACGTGCGAACCAGCTCAACGGCAACTCAGAGTCAATTGGCCATCTGCTGCGAGGCTTCTTCGAGTATTATGCCCAGAGTGGGATGATGAGCTCTGGTCAAGGAAAGGGATTTGACTGGGGTAGGGACGTTCTCAGTTTAAGGAGCCCAGGAGGTCTCTTGACCAAACAATTCAAGGGATGGACTGGGGCTAAAACGGTCTATGAACCCCAAGGGTTCGGCGCTACTCCACCTTCAGATCAGGGAGTATCATCGCCTTCACGCCCTCCTCACGCAAAACTTGCCGAGAACGGTGCTACACCAAAACAAGCGACTCCAGCAAATAAGAATGGTGAAGTGAAAGAAGTTCGACACCGATATCTCTTTGCCATTGAGGATCCCTTTGAGCTAGACCACAACGTTGCGCGCACCGTCACACACAATGGGATTGTATCTATTCGAGATGAGTTCCGTCGCGCATGGCGAATTGTCAAGTCTGCCGGAAACGGCCCCCCCCATGAGGACCTGCTTCAAGATGTCAATGATGTTGAGGAGACTGCAAACCCCTTTTTACAATTGTTGGATAATATTCATGGAATTGGGTCGGTGGTAGGCGAATAGGCTTTTTTCTGTACCATGGATAGGTCGGTAGTGATGGCGCACAAGGGCTTTCTGGTCATGGGGGGGATGTATGATGCCAAGGTGGGAAATAGCAGATGCCTTAGAAGATGAGTACTTGTTTGAGTATGTATCAATTCTGTAATAATTTCTTCCAATGCGTACAGCTATATCGATACAATATTCTCGACACTCTGCTCGTCACAAACGGCAAGATTGCATCGTGATTGGTCTGGCGTCAAACCAAGAATATCTATCAAATGTTTACTCGTCCTGAGATAGTATATCGAACGGATTCCTTACTATCGGTCTTTTTACGTCAGCCGGTGATATGGGTGATGAAGCTGTTCGTTTCATTGCCTTGGACTTTTTTTGCGATGCCAGTGTTGACTTCTTCGCAGATTCACCGGGCAAAGACACAAATTCCTCCACTATTCTCATGATTTTAACCACATTCTCTCCGGAAAGCAATTCGATTACAGCATCGATTCCTGGAAATTTGGTCAGAGGAGGCAATGAATCCAACATGCCACGGAGTTCTGGTAATAGCTCTGTAGCTGGAACCAAAGCCACGATCTGTTGAAGAATGCGGAAGGAGTAATATGCCGCCTGCAGCTGCGCAACAAAGTGCATTAGATCCCAGGAAATTTTATTCCGATTGACTTTTGAGGCACATCGGAGTGTCTGAAGTGCATGAGATTGTTTTTCCTCCTCGTGACAGTGGCGGATATCGAGAGAAAGACTCAAGACCTGCCATGCCAAGTCTGCATCACCCTTCGCCGTCCTCTTAATCTGACCCATTAGATCCACGAGGGATTTCGCATACTCTTCGGCTGAAGCTTTGGGCATCAACGACACCTGTCGCCCCTTTTGAACCGTATTATTCACTCTTCGATACTCGTGGATCAGAGAAGACTGGCCAGGAATGATCCATCTTAAAATAGTATAAGCCAGTTCACGAATCGACATGCTTTGCTCCCAGGCATTTCCTCGAGTAGGGTCTTCGATGAGTATGGGGAGAAACATTTTATGCTCTTGAGTGTCACCTGCCTCGCAAGGTTTTGCGTATTGAACCACAAGCTCTGATAGCCTCGGGTCTAAAGAGTCGACCTTGAGGGATTCTGGCCATTGGGCAATTTCGTGATGCAAGTACTCCTGGCAGAATTCTTCGAATAAAAATTCATCACTATTTGGCTTTGAACATTCTTGCTGAATCTGCGGCAGTGATAGGTGTGGGTTTCGTTTCCTCTCATAAGCCAGTCGGCAGATCTGGTTCGAGGACGAAAAGCCTAGCCTCTCACATATCTGTGCGGGAGAGAAGCTCGCACAGGCAAGTTGTGAGTCTCCATTCAAATAAACATCGCGAAAGAAGACCACCTTTCCAGTTCCTAAGTCATGAGCAAGCAAATCCGAGTCGGATGTGAGAACAATACCACCAGAATCCAGAAGATGCTGGGCGCAATAAGCATCGGCTTCGCCCGGAACTAAACGAACAAGCTGGCCATACTGAGGACAAACTCTGAGGGCGTCGATGATTGCAGGCACATGGAAACTGGGCGGTGGGAAAGGGTTTTTGGGAGGTGGCTTTGGTGTGAAAAAGGCTGAAGGTGTGAGAACATCCAGGGAAGATGAGAGGTAGGTTCGAGGTCGTCCTTTTGGGTCTGCAGCGTGCGCGAGCTTGAGTTGGTGAAAACTCTTGGCCATTCTCTCCATGCGGACTGGTCGCTTGGCCAAAGGAAGGTGTCCGTCAAAATATATGACCTCACTGCGGTGCAGATTAGCCACCGAGAACTCGACCAAACTCTAACATGTGCACTCACACACTTACACCACGGCTGGTGAGTTCGTCAAGCCACGCAACAGCAGTCTCGGCGAGGAGAGTGTACGATGGAAACGCTACGCCATTCCTGTTGCAAAGGTGGAGAATATGATAGGCCAGAGCAGGGCCATCGATGACAATGGGCTGGCCATCGAGGATGTCATGGACAGCAAACGGCTCCAGGGTAGAGATGAGGTGGGGGATCCCCATGATCTTTGGGCTCCGACCTTAGGTTGATGGCGGGTGCGGGAAATGCAAGACTTGCGATACCTCTAGATTTGTATGCTTGATTGACTGGTTTTGCTGTGTGGGGTCGTAGAAACTGAGAGATTGAAGAAGTTTTATTGTGCTATGCTGAGCCCTTCTTTATAAGAACTTCTCCTATTTATTGTGCGATTTCTATTCTCTACATCTACTGGCCAGTAATAAAACGCCCGTAAATTCATCCACAAGGGAAAAAACTTAACAGACGTAATGGCAAGATGTCGGGCGGTGGCGGGTTGGAAGCAAATCCTTCTTTGACCAGCCGGCCCGCATCACATCCCGTGTTGCAGCTTTTTTTTTTTTTTTTTTTTTTTATATAATAATATCATTTTAAAGATAAAATAATAAACTTATTAATATATTATTAATTAATATATTAAAG
>JAKZGU010000189.1:0-57123 GCA_022837005.1 Calonectria pteridis
ATAGAAATATTTTTATCTTTATTAATAAATATAAGTCCTTTACTTTTATTATTAGCTTAAGAGAACTAATTAAAAGAAAATAAGATTACTAAAGTTATTATAAATATTATTTAATAATTAATATAATTAAATTATATTAAAAGCTAATTAAGATTATTTCTTATAATATATTTTAATTTATTTATATATATTTATTTAAATTATAATTTACCTTTATATAATATAAAATATAAATATACTCTATAGCTTATAGATATACTCTATAGCTTATAGTATAAGCTAAAGTCTTAGTATATAAGCTATTCTTATTAAATGGTTATTAATCTAGAGTAGTCTAGCTATAGTACTAAAAGCAAGTTATTGCTGGGTATAGTAATAGAATAAGTAGGGTATTACCCGCGAGGCTAGGACTAAGTACATTTTACTATGTGCGACTGCCTTTAGCGTACATGGGTTATAATATAATTAGTCTTAGCAAGAAAAACTATCTTAAGTAATAGAAAATTAAATTTATTCTTAACTTATAAGGGTAAAGTTTATATTTAAATTAAGTTATTTATTCTTTTGGTTAGGGTAGTAAGATTTTTATGACTAAATCTATTATTGAAGACTATTTGTATGCCACCTCTGTGGCCTGGTTCCTAGATCACCCGGTTGAGCCTACCGCTTATTTTTTAACCTAGAAGTAAATGTAGAACCGAAGAAGTCTCATGCCACCTGTGATCAATGAAAAGGGCTCTAACCCTGGATTTCCGAACAGATTGTCAGCGTTTATGAAAGCCTTGCCGGCAACAAAACAGGTGCAACGAACAAAATTCATTCGCCAGCGCAGATTACTGAGTACCCAGAATGACTCTATTAGAGAAGAGAGGGCTGGTAGAACTGATGCAAATCCACATAGCCATGACGCTTGATAGGGTAAGTATGCTGGACTAAAGACGGTCTTGGAAGTTGAGCGCCGGGAATTATTCGCGAGACATTCTAACATTGGCGTCATTAGTGGAGCAACAGTAGCCGGACAATGCAAGCTCAAGCATCTCTGAAGGAAGAAGAAGCAGGTCGCCTACATATTTGATCATCCTTCCGTTGACCACTGTAACGGTCAATTTCGTAAGTCTGCAATACATGACCTCGCGGTAATGCTTCCTTTCTCGCCGCTGTCTCGAACACTCCAACGGATGACTCACAAAGGGGTTTTTAACTACATACACCGCTCTCATTCCTAACAAGCCTCCTTGCTGTCAAGGCACTAGGCTTCCTGCACAATCATGATGGAGAGCTGAGATTGCCTGATGCATGGTTCAGTTGGCGTATGGGTACGTGTGCTCTAAAATTCTTCCTAGCTCCAAGTTTGAGAATGCTGGCTAAACAATAGCTAGTGGTTGGTGAATCGGGTTCTTGGATATCCCCTTCTACTGCTGGTCTATTGATCAATTATAGGCATGTTGCCGATATGTACAAGAAGTTTACGAAAAGACGGCACGAAGGCGGAGATGAAACAATATGCGTCGTGATATTTGCAAATGAAAACTATGTTTAATGAATGCCAATAAATTTGATAACCTTAATGTGCATAAGCTAGTGATGCTCTAGCCTATAGCCAGTCATGAGACGGCCAGGCAGTCCCCTCTGGGGGGTAGGCTTCCTGAAAAGGTCGCCATGAAGAAGAAGGTTTGCCTGCATATTCAGGCACCATGCCGTTTTAGATTCCAGAGTCACCTTCAAAAGCGTGGTGAATATCCTGCCACCTGTCCCAAGCGTCGCAGATGCGTTGCGCCTCATTCAGGTTGGGCGTGTTGTGTCGGAACAACTTGCTCGCATCGCTTTGACGTTCCATGATTTGCAATGCTAAGCCTTCCGAGGCGTGTCGGGCAATGTGGCAGTGCATGAGCCAGCTACCGGGGTTGTCGGCCTTGAAGGCGATGACGACAAACCCGCCGGTGGGTAAAAGCACAACGTCACGTCGCGGGGGGTTGTCAAGGGTGAGATTGAGAAGCTTGGGATCGTACATGTGGCCCTCGACCTGCTGCAGGATAGCAAAGTCATGACCGTGAAGGTGGATCTAGCAAGATTTAATGTTAGCTTCGTTTACTGGTCCGCGTTGGAAGAAATCATAGCCTACCGGATGCGCCTGAGTAACGTTGCTTTGCGGTTCCATAGTTAGAACGAGGTATACCTAGACTCCATTAGTATACTCGTTCTTACTCTTAGGTTTCATGTTAGGCCCGGAATATTTGAACATACCCATTCATTCTCGGTGTAGTTTTCGGGGATGACAACCCACTTATCGGGCCAGCTTTTTCTAGACTCATCCAGATGCATGATGATAGGGTCACCATAATCAATCTGGAGGGGAGTGAAAGAATATTGTTTGTCATGAGATGGCTGCAGAGAAAAGGTGGCCAACGGGTACTTGGAACTGAATGGTGGGACATTTCCCATGCCTGGATAGAAGGAGACGTTGAACTGTTCACCAACATCGTCTACTTCCTTGGCATTTGCAGCTGGCCCCACGTACCACGGAATCTTGGGTCTCAGTGACGTATAAGTCTCGTCAGAGCAGGCATGGCTGATTTTGGTCCAATGCTTCGACTTTGGTGTATCAGTGTTGGTCCAGTTGTATCGCAAGATGCCAGTCTTTGCATAACTGTCATCCCTTTTTCCGTCTCTCCCGGGTGGCTTTATGCCGCAGTCGTCTGCTATCCAGGTTCTGATCCAGAAGTTCCCGTCGTCTGGGATAGGATTGTCGTCACCTTCCAGAGGATTTGCTTCTACAATGACATTGTATCGCTGACCAATACCGACCAGGATAGAAGTGTTGAAATATGGCTCAATGGGTACAAAGTCTGCTGAGACGATTTGCAGCCAGTGGTTATCGATGGAGAAGACGAAAGTCGAGTCGAAAGAAGTGTTGATCAGGCGGAGCAGGTATCTTAGCGGCCGCCTTGGCTTATCGGTGGGTGTCTTTTCGAAATGCAGCTCGTAGTTGTCTGGTATCTTCAATGTGGGTTCGTATCCATAGTGAGATACATTTCCGCGACCATTCAGAAGGATGGTCTTATTTCCCCAGGTCCTGTTATACAGCAACTGAAAGGCACTATTATGAGCTGTTTCATGATTATCATTAGCACTTGAAGAGGTTCTGCACGTTTCAGTACTTACACCAATCGGTAACCAACAATGGACGTTTTGATCTATCGAAGGGTGCAGAAGATGGACCGTGGATGGTCTGAATAGTGAATTAGTCGGGATTCATGTGGCAAATTGACAAATTTTTGTAATTAAAATGGGTTTATCCACTTACCAGTGGGCCCTGCAAGCCATCTGCATACTGCACAGAGTAGTGGCTGTGATACCAGGAAGTACCGTATTGGGTAGCCTTGAAGACGTAGGTAAACTGTTCACCTGGTGGAATCGGGCACTGGGTTATGCCATTGACGCCATCCATGTCCATGGTTTGATTCTGTCTAATACCATGCCAGTGAATGCTAGTGCCGTTCTTCGTCATGCTGTTTATGACAGTGATGTGGAGAGTCTATTCACCAGTCAATCTAAATCACGGGTTTCGGAAATTCTTGACGTGGTACTCACATCTCCCCAGCACGCCTCAAGCCAAGGTCCTGGGTATTTTCCGTTGAACAGCTTGGCCTCAGTGAAGGGTAGGCCATCTGCATTGTACTCCCCTTCGGTGATGTTCAAAGTGTAGTATCGATTAACGCCTAGGGGAGCAATCTTCTCATAGTTGGTGTGAATATTCAACTCACGGCCATCCTTGTTTCGAAGCCAGCATTTTCTGTTCTCGGGGATGGAGCACGGAAACCACCCCTCCATGCGACTGTAATCGCATTTGAAGTCATGATCTGGGTCTGTTGCTGGGGGTCTAAATACGGGAGCATCTCCGTACACCACGGGTACCACGGTGGTGGATGCTTCATTAGCGCTGTGCGCGTGTGTGATGGGGACTCCAAGCGGGTGTTGAACTGGGCGCAAGCCCATGTCCCCCGTAGGCGACACAGTCAGCCATGTGGTAAGGTCCACGAAAGCATGCCAAAAACGGCTGATGAGCGTCATTGTGCGACCGGTATGAAGGCGTACCCATTCAGGGTTTGACGAGTTGTTGCAAAAGCTCAAGCGAGCTGACACGGCGGCAGTGTGCCTTTTCAGCAACTGAGCAGTTGCTGTAATCCGCCCTGACTAAGATGGGCTATCTGAGGCATCGCAGATGGCGGCTTACTATCCCGTGACACTACGGATTATACTTTCCAAATTCGCGCCTACGTTCCGGATTCGGTCCAAGCTGAGAACAAGAGGCTAGCTGAAAGATAGGAAGCCCTTCTTGGCGACATATCACAACATGAGGGTGAGGGCCTGGAAAGCCATAGCGCAGACAGGGCGCAGAAATGGTCGCAATCATTGGCTCTTCTCGGGGAACTATGTGTGACTGTGACAAACAGTGAACACTCACATAAGATGAGGGGATCCTCGTGGCTGAGAATCTCACCCCTGCTAGCCTGAGCCACGCCTGTGGTAGTCGCAAGGATAGGCAACACTTGCCCTATCACGACATCCCAGGGCCCAAGACTAGTCCTGCGGCTGGCAATAGTTCGTCCGCCACATGGGATCCGGCGCGGCCCAGGAAGCGGGATTCGGCAGCGTACCGTCCCTTTACATAGATGCCCGAACGCTGCATGTATCCGTGACCCTTACCCCGCACACAGCACTGCGTTTAATCAGGCTAGACCATAGGCGAAAAAAAGCAAGGGCGAGCTGCTGGGGCGCAGACTATTGATCATATTTTAAGACATTATTGTAGCGCTTGCTCGAAAATACCGCGAACGCGAAGTGCGGTCTACGGCCTGCGGGTCGACGAGTAACTAGACTTTGATACTATCCCCATGTTGTGTGAAGGAGAGTCCTCACCGGATTTCCGAGTTTCAGCCGAGTTTTCGGACTTCCGCCACCCTGTACTCAGTCTTTACGACTGGGACATGGCCATGTCCCATCATCCCCTATGTCGCCTTTTGTGGAGAAGGCAGATCAAATAGTCGGACCCTGAAGATGCTTTGCCATTTTTTCTTTTTTTTTTGCGCTGACTTCGCCCTGAAGTGTCGGCCCTAGCACGCGAGGTCTCCGTTTAGGAACACGACGAACACGGCAGCATATCTCATTCTACCGGCAATCAACACGCAAATATGATTGAGAAAAGCACACTCAGACCTAGCTTCAAACTATTCAATTTCACATTCCACAAGACAAGAATAGCATCAATCAACAGCAAGGCTGCTAAGCTAGGATGGTACTGAGATATGAGATGAAGGCGGCGATCTTTTTCCCCGACGCATACCCTACCAAGGGCCCTACTATGGCTCGGCGAATTTCTTCATGGGCTTGATTAGCTCCATTATCAATAAGATCAAGGGCGGCGTACTTTGAATAAAAAACCCACATAGTCTTGGACAAGCATGGTCAATCTGTCGGGAGGTCCCGCCGTTCGCAAAACCACCAGTCCATTCAGGTCCTTTTATAGATCTGCATTGTGCCCTCCAAGCATGAGCCAGTCTTTCCTTGCTTCAGGTTTACCATGGAAAAAGCTGATCCGAAATGCTTCCAGGGTTTTGCGGTTTAGATGTGACATAGAGGCCAGGGTGCTTTCAAATCATATCGCTTCCCCTGGCCATGTGAGTAACAATTTCTTCTGTATAGCCTTGGTCGACATACTGTAATCCTTCATCCTCGATCTGATTTGCGTAATTAATTTCAATTTTTTCCCCGGTGAAGGAAGCACATATAGCATCTTGCACTTCCTCTCTCAGCGAAGCATCTTCTGGGTATATTGATTCAGGTCATGGCGTGACTTGGCAGTGGCTCGGAAGAAAATATCATATCGATCGAGTTCGTGAACAGGCTGGGGCTGAAGCTCATAGAGAGCGCCGATGACGTAAAACAATTCGCAGTTGCAAATGGAAAGATGGCTAACGCGGTTGCTCAGGTTTCCACCAGGTACAAGTTGCTACAAGTGCTTCGACAACGCTGTACCTCGAGTACGTCTTCCATATTCTCACCACCTTATGTGTTCCGTTCATCATGGGCGTGGACCTTCTGCAACGAACCGACGCGTTCAGAAAGCACCGAGATCGTCTCGTCGAACAGCCCATCTCAGTAACCTAAGCACTAAGGCTTAGTAGCACTGGGAGGCCCAAACGAAGCCTGGCCTGCCACCTTGGCAACGGGTACGTCGGCTGTGCGACGGTCGATACTGGGTCGGACTTGGATCTTGTTGGCTCAAAGTTCTCCACGTCCAGGGCGTATGTGATGGAGCCTGAAATCGAGCAATTAGAGTTTGCGGATTGCAGCGTGGGCTACACCACTGGCGTTATCATGACTTTCTTTGTTCAAGGCAAATTTGACCTCTTAAGATCTCGTTCCCGCGGTAGAAATAATTTTATGGCTTAGTAGGATGGGGTTTTTCGCTAGGGCATTTTATGATACGATATCACCGTTGATCTGGCATGTTCGTCTAAGCTCTAGCCAAGGTAGTGGAGCCTTCGTAACCTCCGAGCCACTAAGCGTGATGGCGGATTTTATCAGTTCACCACAAGCCTTGTGGAGTCTAAATTCAGTTTGGGGCAATAATTTTGCCGTACCAAGCTTGCTTTAGAGCAATTCCGTGGAATCAGTTCGGAAGGTTTGACATGATGAAGCCATTCCTGCTACTGCACTCTCGTACCCGCTAAAATGGCGTGCGTTAGGGGCTCCAGCCGCTGACTGCCCCGTGCTGATTATAGCCGTGAATCGTCCACGGGGCGGGGTCATCTTGCTGATGAAAAACTCGTTCCTCGATAAACCAGCTGTCCACGACACTACTCGAAAGCGCCATGGCCAACCGCGACGAGGGCATCATTTTTCCTGATCAGTCGCTTTTCCTTGTGCACAAACTCCAGGGCGCGAAGGGCCATGGGCAGAGCCCTCAGTGGCAGACTCGCTCCACAGGTCCATCTGCGGGACTCGCGGCGAACGTGGCCGAATCTGGCCCAGCTTCGAAGGATGGCGTTGTAGGGCAGCCTGCACTGGAGTTTGTTAGCCACAACCATCATGGGATCGCGAAACCACCAGGCCCCAGGTCTCATAAGGCCGCTTCCAGGACCCTCTTTCTCTCTCCGAAGAAGCCGAGGCGTAACAGACGATGGAATCTCAAGGAACAGAATGCTATTAAGCAAGGCGCTAGCTCCTCAAATGCTGCTCAGCCGGGGGACATGACTGTATCTGATCAGGCGCTATTGAGGAATACTGTCCCGGGCCTATCAGTCGACCTGCCCAGTTCATTATCAAACCATTCCATCCTCTACATCAATTTTTGTATGCCCTCATGCACTCAGTCACCATCTCGCTCACTCATAAGACTAATGTTACCAGATTTCCATGTCATTACTACCAGCGCGTACCCACTTTCACCACTTTTGTCTTTCAACCCCGCCAAAAAGAACTGGTTTCCGCGCATGCTGGCGGACGATGTTTGGCTCTATATCATTCTTTCGCTCTCGGCCAGCATGCTTGCATCCATCACAAACCATAGCAGCAGCCACCAAGACGCTCAGATGTTGTTGGACTGTGCTTTGCAAAGGCTAAGCCGCCGCATATCCGCTGACCAGGTGCAATCTGATGAAACACTAGGCGCAGTGGCCTGTCTAGCGAATTGGAGTGTGAGTCGATTGGAAAGAGAATATCTGGGTTCCGGGCATTGCAATCAGATGACCATTGACTAATACATCCCAGAACTCGCTCGGAGACCAGGAGAAATCGTGGACTCATACACGAGGACTGGCTGAATTGGTAACCTTGCGAGGAGGGCTATCAAGCATTAACAAGGACCTTCGGTCGAAGATGTATCGGTAGGAGCACCATCCTTCATATCTGGCCTGATACTCATGTCACTTTCTAGCGGAATATTAGAGGTTGCTGCGGATTCCGACAATCTCTCTTTTATACAACAAGTATCTCACCTCACACAAGTTACTGGTGCAGAATTAGCGCAGTCACCCGAAGGATACCGGCAAGATGTTCAATGCTCATCCCAACTGCATCCGATTATGACGATCCTGTTCCAGGATGTCTCAAGGCTGAGTGCGGGGCTTCAGGATGCAATAGCCCACAGCACAAGAATCGATCCAGAAGTGATGGATTCGACTGTGTTTGGCCTCGTTCAACGTCTCCTCCTTTGCGGCTCAACAAGCATGGATGACTGCAACAATGCCTTCCGAATATGTCTTATACTTTACATCAAATCTCTCACCTGCCAGTTCGATCGTCTGGTGACAACATCTACAATATTGGTTGGCAAACTTCGAGCTTACCTGGGCTCATGTCTTCATTACAAGTCGCCATTGGCAAGATGGAAGCTGTTTCTCGGTTGCCTGGCTGCTGCAAACGGGACACCAGAACGAGAATGGTTTGAACAATCTCTGTCCGAGTCTTTCGCGAAGGACAATGCACATGCGACATTAGGTGATTGGACTACCGTGCAAGATGAGTTAAGCGGTATATTATGGATCAGTTCGATTCATGGCGAACATGGAAAGGTAATCTGGTCAAAGCTTTGCCAGAAACTTTAATAGATTCTTCCTCCATTAATACCAATGGGAAAAAAAACTATCTAATTCTATTACAATTTGGAAAATTTGTCAAAACCACCGAAACCATCCAGAAATAGGTTTACGTGAGCAGCTGTAAGCTCAGCATATTGGTACAAAAACCCATGTCCAGATTTGGGATAAATGACAAGCTGCGCCCGAGGAATTTTCACAGCCAATTCCCAGCTACGGCTTGTCGGCACCAGCAAATCGTCATCTCCATTCATGACCAGCACTGGTATTTCCAAGCTGCTCAATCGGTCAAACGCGTCTGTAACATTGGGTGTAAGCCAGCCATTTGCGGCCTCAAGCTGGCGCTTGGCGCTGAAAGCGCCAAGAAGCTCTAACAGAAGCGGCTCGTTGTCCACCTTCCTTTCGTGAACACGCTGCCACCAACCCTGCGCCGCCTTGCGACCGGCGTCGGAACGGTAAAAGAAAGTCAACTCCACCGCGGCCCGGGTCTCTTCTTCTGATGAACCTGCTCCGCCAAGAATAGACAAGGGCTCCGGCGGAATCTCATCTTGCGGCCAAATAATGCCGCTCACATCTGACTTGTCACCAGGACTGGCGGCCATGGTGCCCATCAGAATGAGCTTTCGAACGAGGTGTGGCGCCGTCAGTGCCACCAACTGTACCACCATCCCGCCCACTGAGAACCCGGCGACGTCGAATTGTTTATCGCCAAGGGCATTCATCAAGTTGATTTGGCAGTCCGCCCAACCTTGGAACGTGTTAGGGACGGTGCCGCCGGTGCGACCCACGCCGGCCTGGTCAAAGACAATGACAGGCCTCTTGGCGGAGAGGGAGTTGATGAGTAGAGGGTCCCAGAAGTCCATGTTGGAACGGAAGAAGGTGTGCATGATGAGCGGAATGCCGTCAGATGGGCCGATGCGGCGGTACGCATACCGAATGCCATCGGAGGCAGTGATGTATTGGGTTACGGCAGTTTGTTGGGTCGTCATGGTCTCGGAATTTTGTAATATAGTGAATGGAGATGTGTGAGTGTTGTTGGCTAACTCTTGGGATGCAAAGCCTTTGGGCTGGTTCTTAAATGATTCTGCTTCTATCCTTGACACTGTTTCATACATTCCATATCGCCGTGCCCTCGATTACATTAGCAAGCAACGAAGACCACGGTAAACGTTCTTGCTACAACGGGAAATTTTGTCTATACACAGAAACAAGCCCAAATGGGAAATTTCAGCATAAATGAGGAAGGTTGCAGAATCACATGACAGACCACAGACGTTGCTTGATAATCGGCGGTGCGAGGGTCTCGGTTCTTCTCATAACAATTCTCTCGCCTCAACTATTCTTTAAATCAGCAGCATCCGAAAAGGGCAATTAGTTCTGTAAATGGCATAGCTCGAATTTCTTGATCAGCAAAAATCCACCTGACTCGCGGCGGACTAGCGCATGATTACGAGATCAACCAAACCTTAAACCATGGCCTCGGTTGAGTGCCCAAAAGCTGTCGGTCAGGGTCAGATCAAACAAGGCATAGGGTAAGTACCGGGAGGGCTTTGGGACTGCGATATGGGACACCTGTTGAGGGCAGAAGAGCGCATTTTCTCTTGCTGATATCTTGCACCCATTTCGCGATCCGTGGCTGCCATCACTTGCGGCATAATTTCATCACATCAGTCAGGCCGCTCTCGCAAATAGAAGTTTCTAATGTTTACCTCAGTAGGTTTCCCGAAGACATCAAGGCCATGCACAAAAGCCCCTTTAGAATCATTTATATCTACCCCATCAATGACTTTAACAACCATCTCTGTCACCGATTCAATGGGTGTGAAGAACTCGGGCGGGTAATGTTTAAAGTCATCTTCATTCATGAGTCTCGTGACCACAACACCAGGGCACAGAGCGTTGGCGCAGATGCCCTCCTCCGTGAAAGTCGGGGCGAGAGAGCGCATAGAGCCGAGAACGCCATCTGAAAATGTTAATATAGCATAATTGGAACCCAATAGCGGACATCGCACGCTTCGCAGCCATGTGCATGGGCATGGAGAAACGGGGATACAGATCGCCAACGTTGGCTGTCATTACAATGTTTCTCGGACTAGATCTCTGAGGGCTTTGCAGGAAATAATGCCGCGCAATGTACGTCGTATCGATAACCGAATCAAGGTTGACCTGTACAGAAAGGCAACTGAGTTCCGGCAGAGGCTGGACAGCGGGATGTCTTTCATAAAAGTTGGGCTGTTCCACGATGCCAGCATTTGCCAAAATAAAATCAATGCTGCCATGCTGTTGGAAGATGACATCCAAAAGAGAGCTGAGTGAGACCCGCATAATTTATCAAATCGATCTGGTAAAAGGTGGAGGATGGCCCAAGCATCCTGACGGCCTCGGCACCAGCTCAGGCATTTAGGCCGAGGAGGTGGATGTGCCATCCTCAGCGATGGCTGAGTACCTTTCTAAAGTCAATGCCAAGGCTGCTTTCTGAAGTACATTTCTTTTATCAGCACTGTATTCCTTTGGGCGTGGAAAGCATGGCATGGGAAGTCGTTCATTGAGCGTCTCGTACCTCCAACAGTGACAACGGCAACTTCCAACTTGGGATTTGACTGGGGACATGAGCTCGGATAAATACCAAAGCCAGTGAATAGAGAGGAAATGGAAAAAGGCAAAGCAGTCAGTGTTCAACCAGACCCGGTAGTATTTAAAAAGATCAAGCCAGGCCCATTTCCAAGAATCCTTCCTCCATTTGGGAACAAGAAGTAGGTAATCTAATAGACTCAGCGTTCTTTTTTTAGGCTGTTATGCTCGTTATATTTACCAAAATGGAAGATACACATACCTTTAGCAGCAGTCAGTTCATGCAAAACGAAAGGTGCATGACACGGCGATGAGCCTCGGGGATATGCCAGAATGGGTGAGGTGATCCACAAGCGGAAAATTACTGGGCCCCGTTGCTCTGCAATCTGCCCAATATTTGTTCCAGAACAGGAATGATGTTGATTGGATACACTTTTCATGAAGTCTGGGCTATTATGTATTATTCGGATTTCCGTGCATGCCAGGTCCCTAAAGCGCGTGTTTTTCATAGTATTGGGGAGGGGGCTGAGGCACTGGGATTGTATGAACCCATTCCTCAGATAATTTGCCGGATGTGCATACCATTTTGGCGAAGCACACCAAAAGAAATTCGTCATCAAATTTGTCAGTGAGGGGCAGCGGTCGTTTTTTTTGTTATAAAAATATCTTAGCTCATTTTCACTATACGCTCATTTGCAAACTCACCTATTATTGTTGGTTCTTGACTTCGTGGGAGGCTGCAACATTTGCAGCGAAAAACGTGCCAAAAGATTGTCACCGGTTGGTCGGTAATCTGCGGTAGCGCCTCCCGACCGGAGACATCATCAGCACGGATCTTCTTTTTCGTCTACAATCCCCACCCGGAGAATGTCTTTTGAGATGGTGTGTGGCTTGGGTGAAGATCGGTCCAGTTTCTTTCACGTCCTCACACTGCTTGTCATCATGACATGCATCACCTGGACCGTGGTGCGACGTTCGGAAGCTCTTGCTCGGCCATGGCATAAGATTTGTGTTACTTATATCTTAGAGTTGTGTCACTGAGGATCTATTTAAACCCCGCCTGTTCGCAGTACGGTCGCAGTATGGAAGCTGCCCCTCATTCCCTCCAACTTCCGTAAAATCGTTCTACAATTGCTAAAGCGCAAGATCTCCTGCCAATTCTGTCTCTTTTTGCGGCAGCCTTTGGCCAAAGCACACAATGCCCCTCCGGCGGCCATCCTTACTGCTGCCAATTAATTCAAAGCGCCGATTCTCCAACTGTTTCGCAGCTAGCAGCCCTGCTTGGCCTCAATCTACCGACCGATGGATTCGGGGTCGGACTCACCTGTATGTCACACCTCGACACTTCGTTCATGTGACTCACAGGTGCACCTCAATAGTCTCGGCTATTAGTGTCACCGGTGCAACGTCTCAGTGCGATAAAAAGGCTGCGTGCTGCAGTGGCCAAGATCAAGCAACTGTTGTGAGTCACAATTTTGATTTTGACGCCGACTAATCCCTATACAGGGCGGTCTCCTCGTTCTAGGCTGCACAGAAGCTTAGATCTGGTACCCTTAGAAGTACTAGTGTTTCCTTTAGGGTAGAGAGACATATATCAAAGTTGCCATAGCGAGGAAGCTCGAGGTTCTGCTGTGAAGACATTAGGACTGGATTAACGTCATCTTCGGAAGGGCTTTTGGGTCAATACGTCGACGAGAGGAGTTTGCATGTAATAAACTTTGCGTGGCTCCGATTTAGGTAGATTAATGGCGCTTCTATTATAATGGCTTTGCTCTACACTCAGATACCCTCAGTTTATGTTAAGATCTCCTAACTGTTTCTCGATAAATTCTTGTCTGGCCTGGCAAAGACTATTCTCCATTTCAACAAAATCATTCATGCGTGCCAATTCAAGAGTTTCCATGTCAGTCTTCAAAACGTCAATGGCCGTTCGACCACCGGCTTCTAATAAGGGATCTGCACCACGATTAACAAGCGCGATGCAAAATCCTCTCGCCCGATCCACCCTCTTCGCCACTTCCTCGTCGTGTCCAAGAAACTGAGTCTTCCCTATGAGGATGCTATTTAGTGACCTGCAATAATAGTGTAGAACTGTCTCGCCATCCTCCCCAAAGCGGCCGTTGATGTCGGCCCCGGCAGCTTGAATGCGGTCGCAAATCATTTGGTCGAATTTATCATGAAAGTCGGGCCAGTAGAGCTTTCCCATAAAAACGCTGTAAAGCAACTGATCTTGATCTCTCTGACTCAGAATACCTTTATCGAGCAAGGTTCGAGCCTCCTCGGGCAGCTCAATATGCTGCAACCACCTGTAATTGTCTCTGTCCTGTATGTATCAAATGAGCGCAAATTGTCAAGCATTGAATAAGAGCTCCCAACCTTTTGCAATTGGTCCAATATCAGATCAACTATTTCCCACCACTTTGACATGTAGACTGGCTGACTGTAATATGCCCAATATGTGGAACGATACCAGCGCTGGATGCTGCGGTCGACGCTAAACTGTCTAAGTAACTCGTATGAGTGTTGCATTGATCCTCGGTGCTGTAAAAGGCACTTGGCGGCTTCAAAGAACTGGGGTTCCTCTAGTTTTCTCGGGGGCCACTTGTCGAATAAGAACTCAATGGGCTTCGGAACTGAGGACCCGTTGGACCGTTCGTCTTCGAGCCAGGGCCATCTCTTTTTTTGACCATGTTCTTGGGGGTCCCATTGTCGGACACGGTCTAAAAAATACATCACTCCGACACTTGGCAAGAGTGCTGTCTCTCCTGGCCATTCCTGCAAATTCTCAAGATACGTTATCAAAGGAGTGGTGGTGAAATGCCCACTGAAGCGGGCATGGAGCCTCATAGCTAGGGCAGTGGCGTTGATGTTTGCACCATTTCGGAGACACCAGTCCATCATCTCAGTAGAGGCAGTTTTAGCCATGTGCTCTGCAGCCGCAAAGATCGGTACGTGTCTGGGACGATGGAAGATGAAAGGCTTATCACGTTCCTTAAGGAATCCGAAGCACTTGATAGTCCCTTGGACCTCAGCACCTGCCTCCAGCAGACGATTGGCAAGCGGTGTATTTCCGTGTTGAATTGCAGCCGATAACGGTGAAACGAGATTCCCGTGGCCACCGTAGACTAAATGGTTTGGGTTGGCACCCTGATGAATCATCAAATCGATTATGTCACTTGGCGCTTTTCGTTCGATCAATTCCGCGATAGAAAGATCTAGTGAAACATGATCTATGATCTGGCGAGCCAAGCCAGCGTTAAGAAAACAACGCAACAAGTCCCACCTATCTCGCCTTCGGAGAGTCCGAGTCAATGCTTTAACTTGGTTCCAGTGAACACCTGAAATACCAGCACCGAGTTCGATCAGAGTCATGAAAGCTCGCAAGTGGCCTCGACGTGCTGCCATGGCCAGAGTCGAGGCGCTGTATGGGCCAGTCTCCAGGTTCAACCTGATGCGGCGGGTGACCCAGGGAGGCGTAAACGCTGGCGTTCTAGTGACGAAGTGATCTTGAGATCTCTTAGGAACTTGGACGATGCTGGCGTCAGCGCCATACGAGATGGCTGTCCGAATGACGGTAACATCTCCGTTGACGCAGGCCCAGCGCATCGTGTTCCCCAGTGCGTGTGTGGAGCCAAACAGCCCTGGCCCCAGGCGATGGGACAAATTCTTGTTGCATTTCCAAAGGCCGACAATGTCGGGGACTTTGAGGTCCTCAAGAACTTGATCCAGAAGTTCTGTTGGCAATGTATCCAACGACGCAGTAGTCATTTTGAGGGATGTTTATAGATGAATGAAATGAGTCAGTCCAGTGTTAAAGCATCAGCCACACCCTAGACCGCATTTCCTCCCCAATATGGGCAATCGTCCGCTGCAGCAACACGTGTAACAGTCGTGTCTCGAATACAGGCTAAATTTGGGACAGATTGAACTGGTATACTTTATGGTCTTCAATTTCGATTAAGTTCACTCGTGTGCCACTTAAGCCAGGCTTTCTTTCAGGCACGCCGCGTATCCTCATTCATGACTCTCAAAGTTGGTCTAACCACAAGCGGTGTTGACCCACCTCATCTTCGATTAGTGCGGCTGAAAGACCAGTTCGTCGTGCCTTAGCTACGCTCCTCTCAACCTCTTCAACATCCAAAATGAGACTTTTGAACACGACCACGCTCGCTCTAGAATTCTTCGTCGGAGAAGCCCCGGAGTACGCCATCCTATCGCATCGCTGGGAGGATGAAGAGGTCAACTTTCATGACTTACTGCAAGATGGCGTCGCCAAGACGATGAAGGGTTACGCCAAGGTCAAGCGCAGTGCTGAGAAGGCTAAAGAAGATGGGTACCAATACATCTGGATTGACACATGCTGCATCGACAAGTCTAGCAGCGCAGAGTTATCTGAAGCCATAAATTCCATGTTTCAATGGTATCGCAACTCTGCTCGCTGCCTTGTCTATCTGTCAGATGTGTCATCCTCCGCAGACTTCGCACACAGTCGATGGTTTTCACGGGGATGGACTCTGCAAGAGCTAATCGCACCGCGAGAGGTCCATTTCTTTGATCAATCTTGGAACTCTCTTGGCACGAAATGCGATCTTGTCTACACACTGCAGAAAACAACCGGAATTGACCGAACCATACTTCTTGACAACGAACTCAGTTCTGTTCCTGTCTGCTGCAAGATGTCATGGGCGGCATCCAGGGTGACTACGCGCCCGGAAGACATTGCATATTGCCTACTTGGTCTCGTTGGGGTCAATATGCCCCTTCTCTACGGAGAGGGTGCTGAGCGCGCATTCCAAAGACTACAGGAAGAATTCATTAGACGGTACGACGATGAGACCATCTTTGCTTGGACAGTAGAGGAAGAAGAGGTGTCCGACAAGACGTTTTGGGGTTTGCTAGCCCCCTCGCCAGCATACTTCAAAAACTCGGCCAAATACGCCATCCCGCACTTCAAGATAACTCGTCATGGGCGCCCGACGGAAATCACCAATAGAGGAGTTGGAGTTACGCTGACCCTTCAACCGCTAAACGATGATGCCTCCAGAACGCAGTTTCTAGCTCCACTGAACTGCTCATGTCTCCCGGAAGCGCCCAATGATATCGAGAGCGCCTTCACAATAACTCTACAAAAGGTTTCGGGATTCGAAGACCAATATTCAAGAGTGCGGCCGGATCGCATTATTCCAATTGACAGCGCTTCGGCGCAGCCACTCAGCATGGCGGATACTACGACATCTCAGTTGTTTGTAAGGTCTAACCCCAAAAGCGCAGATCCCGCTGCAGGATTTTGCTTTAGCTCCACACAAGCGATTCGATTCCAGTTCGAGTCCAATTCACCTCACGGGCCAATCATGTATCCTGGCCGAGTCGAGGCTAAGCTTGAAGGCGATTATCCAGCTGTCGAGTACAAGATCACTGCCCAAACTGTTCACCTTATCAAATTGAACGGGGAAAATACTAGCATGAACATGGAAGATTTCAGTCCGAGCAAGCTGCAACAAAAAGTGGTGGTTGGATGTATCAAGCTTACACTGACAGGATGGTTTGGGAGGGACCCGGTTCAGAGCCCAAATGATCTCGAACCGAGAACCATTTTCGACAAGGTGCTTCCCCGACAGTCGTACGCTGACCCGTATCTCGTCGTTGGTTTTGAACCGCTCCCAGCCAATGCACTGGGCACACCGCCAGGTTTTGTCAGGCCCTGGTACGCCTTTTCAGCAAATAATGAGAAGGAAACTCTTGGGCAGCTTGTTTTACCTGAAGCGGAATTAAAGCTGTCGCACACGGCCCCCGGAGGTACATCGGTAGCTGTGGAGTTTTGCGCGACATCACGTAGATCTAGAACTTGGCAAGAAATCCGCCTTGTGGATGCTCAAAAGTAGATGTATCAGCCCAAAGGCTCTACAAGATCATATTTAATCGAGCATACTCATTTCAGTCTTGTTTTGTTTAATTTGGCTAAAAGAAAAAAGCGGAGATTCGTGGTTTTTAAGGTGTCAAATTGACAATCACTCAAGTGTTTCATTGTCCAGTTGTTTGACCACAAGATTTCAAATCCACCCAATCAATCGAGCACCCAAACCCAAGCTTATGGGCACAAATGTCCAGTGGCCCCATTCCATGCCGTCAATCACTGACTTGCTGATGAAGCCGTCAATCAATGCGATTGGCACACCAGCGAGGAGTGTGTAGCCCAGCGTCCTCCGGTCTGCGGTGCACCACACAGCGATAGTAGTCAGGGTCATGGTCAGGTTTCGTGCGGCAGACATGCGCACTAATGCGTGGGCGATTTTTCTTCCATCTTCCTCGGGGGGGTTGGGGAATCCCAAGAGCGAGAGGGCGTGGCCGGGGCGCAGAAGGGAGTTGATGCCGACCAGGCCAGGCACGAGGCCGAGTGTGAGGACTGTGGTGGCAGTGTAATCATGTATTTGATTGGGGGCCATTTTTTCTTGAGATAATCGTGTATTGAGACAATCCACACGTGAAAAGATGCAGAACCTTTCAAAAAAATAAAAACCAATGGTTCATGAATCATCACTTCACCACTTCAGCCTCCTTTGTGGCGTTTTCACTGCCGCGGTTTTCCCCTACTACCACCGACCTAAACCCGGCGAGTCGTAACATTTCTTGTCGACCACAGAGAGCGGTTAAATGGTTTTCTCTAGTAGGATCATGTGCGCTGTTCACTGGTATTCGGCGTGCACATTGTAAACACAGCCCAACCCAAACATGGCCTGGTGATGCGAGAAAGGCCTGGCCATGCCGGATTCACTATGCTTCCGAGGCCATTTTATGCACAATACCTGCATGGTACCTAGACTCTGATTGGCATACGCTTGCTGAGGAGGAGCGGCATTTGGGGCAGTGTCCCCGCCTCGTGAGGCTGTGTCTCGGGAAACGAATGACTTACGATTATTTCACTGCACAGCAAGTTGTCTCGAGGATGACTGTCACTAGTGGCGGCTATGCTAAGAGGGCTATGCCTTTCTCCAATGTACATATATAAACGAGAGCCTGGTCCTTCTTAGTATTTTATTCCTCCATTTTCACTTCTTCAGAACCGCCCACGGTGTGCCTTTACGATCGAAGCCTGAACCGGGCGCACACGCAGCGAGATGAATCGGTCCAACATCATGCCGGCTGATTTCAAGGGCCACATTTGGCACCGCGTCGTCATAGCCTTGGCATTGGATCGTTCAACCCTCCGCGACCTCTCAGAAGCGCCCTCTCCTTGCTCCAACATGACAACCTCGCTCGTTGGGAATTTCCCGAAACGTCGCACGGCACACCGCGGACGACCTTGTGCATGAAGGCAAAACGCCCTAGGGAATAGGGCGATTGCCTCGCCCGGTTCCCGGTTGCACACCAATGACAGCGTTGAGCGACGAGAAGTGGGCCTTCCTAAGGATCAATGAGAAGACGCGCTGTGACACGATTTCAATCTCTTAAGCAACTCCTTTTCCCTGAGAAAATGCATGTTACCTTTGCTAAAGCCCTTTGGACCAGTTCCCTACATCCGAGCGAGCGAATTGAAGTCGTTGATTCATCACCATGCAGGGGACAGCGTGCATTCCGAAGGCGACGTGTCAACGTTGGTCGGATGGTTGAAGCCGATTTCCCTGAAGGGCAAATGTCGAATTTGATGGTCTGTCCCAACCGATCGAGCGGGGAAGTTTACTGTGACAGGGACATTTCCCACCCGTATCAAAAGGCCTTTGCCGGCCAGATAATTGATGTCAACTTCCCAGTGAACTCATGTCCGCCCAAAATTGTACCTATTGAATTGCCTACCAACGCGAATAGATTCATAACATCCCAGCAGAATGGCAGGATCCATCATGTGTCTTTTCCCAACAGAAATGGCACACTCAACTGAGGAAGTCAGGCCGAGAAGGACATCCTGTGCGTCACACTGGGCTCTGATCGAACCCGAACACGCCGATTCCTCGCCAAAATGCCAGTAAGCCTCCCCCACCGAGGCCCGTAATATTCACCATGGGGCGACTGCTGATTTTGGTAACGTTCATAGCCTATTTCTTGAGATTTAGTATACCTCTAATAGTACATGCACATGCTTCGATTCTATGGCTTCAAACTTATCATCCCCTCTCTCTTTGCCACCAGTCCGATTCCTCAATCCGTAGCGATATCTAATTCTTGATTGTGAATATCTCGTAAAATCACGACATGACCATATTGAGAGCATCAACATTCATTGATGATGCTATACGTATGTTTTATTATTTGCAATGATCAAATTCAATCAGTAAATGATCAGAGTTTGAATAGCAAAAAATCGCATCAATGCAAATACCTCCGATAGAACAGTAACCATTTGAACTTGGACAAATCGACGATGCAAAGTTGGTGGGGTCGGAGATTCTACACCACTCGACTTAAACTCACCAGTGCCCAAAACCAAGATGGTTCATAGTCAATGTAGTAACTGTGAAAAACTGCCAGGGAGGCGAAATAGCTATGAAGCCTAGAAAGAGCCTCATACCAACCCCAAAGTTGGCCTCGGATCAGGCGGCAACTAGTGATAGGCTATTTTAGAGTGAAAATGATATCACTCCCCTGTTAGTTCCCTGAAGGGACGTTTATTTCAGGGAAAGGGTGTTTGTCAGCTTTGTTTCCCTGGGCTTAGGTTGATGCCCCAAGTGGAGCCGGTCCCTTTGACGAAGCTCATTTTTGTGCCTGTAGGCAAGGCAAGGAAAGGCGGTGACAAGATATGCAGGTTGATCTTTTATTTATTTGGTCTAGATGTACTCTGTTCCATTCAGGTATTGCAATCACCCATTCAATTTACGGCTGTACGCATATCGACTCCAAGTTTAACGTTGGCTGAGTTGCGGAGTTCGCTACAAGCAACTCCCATCACACCTCTAACCTCGTTTTCAACATGGTAATCGAGAAGTGAGTTCATATTGTCCACATGTACTTTCAGATTAGCTTATTAAGGGCGCCATGGAAATGTACAGCCACTCTGGTTATGCATCCAAACCGACAGTCGGCACCGCTACTTCTATTACAAAAGAAAATATTCGAGAGGTTCCCGAGGTCTCGAGTATGCACATATATGCCCAAACGGGGCAGAACTTTGAGAAGATTCCACTTGCACTTCCCACCATCAGAAAGGATATGCACAATTATTGCACCACGTGGCAGACTCATTTCGATGCAAAGAAGTGATAAACCCGATTTAGATGGAACCATGTTCTATTGCAGCAACAATCACCGGCTCACGGACGCATAGACATTAAGCATTTTCCATCTTCAGCCTCAAGAAAAGAATTTGTGTCGTTTGAAATGGAATATGGCAAACTCTGAGGGCGAGGACTAAAACGAACTTGGGAGAGATTGAGGCAGTACATTACTTAACGCGCATCGAGATTAGAGAGCCGCGAGTGCCGCAATTAATTCACTACAGGATAATTTATTGATAGAGTAATTTTTTAGTAGCGTGATTTTTGTAGAGGGTTTTTTTATGAATAAAAAGTGTCCTTGACAAAGAGCTCTAAATTAGGTCTGTAGTAAGACGGCGTGAGTCATACCGAAGCGGTATGCTATTCTTGGAATTGTGAGTTTCGCAAGGGGCCCAAGCTGCAATCCATCTTCCAGGGCAGTATATTTCTCCCCATGCTTTAAATACGCAAAGACAATATCCTTCTTCGACATTCTGTTCATCACACCCGTTTTGTGTACACCCAACTGACCCAACTGACCCCGGTCACCATGTCCGACTCTGTGCGGGTCCTTGTCACCGGCTTCGGTGTAAGTGGCGCCGAACACTCGTACCGCACATCTCTGACAAAATTGCGCAGGCCTTCCAAGATATCACAACAAACCCGTCATTTGAAATCGTCAAGCGCCTTCCTCCATCCTTGCCAGGGATTGAATTGATTGCACACCAAGAGCCACTCAAAGCTGCGTACCGCTCGCTGCTGCAGGCATCTCCCCAATTGATTGAGCAGCACAGCCCTGACATTGTCGTTCACGTCGGCCTAGCGGTGGAGCGGAACTACTTTGCCGTGGAGCAAAGTGCGTGTCGGGACGGCTATCACCAGTACCCAGACGTAGACCGCCAAGTCATCTCAAAGTCGGAAGGACAGAAGATATGGGGCAAGAAGAGTGCTGAGAGGCTCGAAACGTCTCTGGATCTAGAGCAAGTGGTTCAATCCTGGAATCAAAATTGGAGGATAGCGTCGGGGGCGGCAAACAAAAAGGGGAAAGGCCACCAAAAGTTGGGTGATGTTAGCACCACAGATTTACGACTCTCGGATGATGTTGGTGACTACGTTTGTGGCTTAGTATATTATGCCTCGCTTGCAGAAATGGTCAAGAGAGGGGACGACAAAAGGAATGTCGTTTTTCTACATGTACCGCCGCTTTCTTGGGAAGCAGATTTTGAGAGGGGAAAAGTGGTACTGGAATCTCTCATCCTGGCTCTGGTCGAAGCTTTTCAATACTAGCGAGAGTATATATATGCTGTCGACTTGGAATAGAAAAAAGTTGATTAGAAGATAACACGCGGTTTTTGTAAGCTGTAACCTATAAGACCAGCAATATGACAAATCAGTGATCAGTAAAATGATGTAGTAAAATAGAGGTTTCTGTATATTCAGTAGTATCTAACTTTTTAATTAATTTTCTTTGTCATCTTTCTTTTTCATTCAACTCAATCCTTGAACTCTGGAATATCTCACCCTGGTCTCTCTTGGACACGCCGTCAACATGCCGTCCATTGCACCCATGTAAATCATCTCGATGCCCGTCCCATAACCTGTGATTGGTTACTCTTGATCTTGCAAATCCCGATTTCTGGCATTGGAGGCAGGCTTAAAATCCACTCGAGCTGCTCGTGCGCTGGTTCGCGCTCTCGCACGTTTTGCACGTTTTGCACGTTTTGCTTGCCGAGGCCGATGTGCTTGCTGAGGAGCATTTGTCTGTGGAGGCGGGTTTACGATTTGTGCGACTGCCGGTCTGGCTGGTGCGGGCTCTAGCTGCGCTAGCTTTTTGCCGAAGAATTGGAGACATATGATAACGTCTGTTGAAATAACAGCCAGAGTATTGAGAGGCAAAGGTGTAGGCGCGGCGACAAAATTGAATCGTTGTTGACATTGGTCATGGAACAGTCTGTGGACTATTTGGTCTTATGTAGATGCTTCCAATCTTGCCTGCGAGGCTGAGCGCTCGCTCTCACGCGTCAGGTTGAGACGCCAGTTACTGGTCGCCGTCATTTGTGCCCATTTCCAAGGCCGATTTTCCGGTTTTATTGGCCCGTCTTCGCGCTGGCGAGGGCTAGATAGGCGCATCGCCACCCACCAAGGCACACTTTCAGCCACTACTAACTAGCCCTGGCTGCCTGCTGCTAGGACAGGTTAATTTGGTCAATGCTGGGCCTGCAGGGTCACAGCCGCCGCTAGTTGGGAGGGCGCCAAGGCCAGGTGCTTTCACTCGCAGCATGCTGGATAACATGTGACCTAAATGAATTATTATGACATCTTACGGCTCGCTCGCAGGCTTACAGCCTGACATGAAATCTCCAAAACACTAATTCTTGGCGGCAACTTTCAAGAGAATTAGTTCCCAGCCCGTCGTCTGTCAGCGCCCCTTTTGGTAATTCCTATGTGGGTAATAAGTGGGTCGTCACGTCGGCAAAAACGTCCAAATCAGGCCTAGTCACCTTATCTTCAACACGGCAGGAAACGGAGGCTTGATCTTGAGTTCTGTTCATCCCTCTGCAGCTAAAATCGTTGGAATATTCAAGAATCCAATGCGTCGCTCGGATCATGCCAAAGTCGTCGCACCCCGGTTTTGACTCGGGTTCATCTCAAAAGAGCAGAGTAAGAAGCTTCTCCGGGTGTTGGACATGCCGGGCCAAGCACGTCAAATGCGATGAAGCCCAGCCAACATGCAACCGCTGTCGCCGCCTGAAGCTCCAATGTGAGGGCTACGGGGTCAAAATATCATGGACTTCGGTGCGAAGCCCCGCCAATTTCAAGCCCAAATCGTCCAGGCGAAAGAAGAGCCAGGTCCCAGCGAACAGTATCGTCACATTTTGCCAACGGGATTCCACTCAGCGATCTGCTGCATCTCGGCTTCAGCAGCAGAGAGACGACACGCCGAGCGACGGGGAGGCAACTTTATTCCAGCAAAGCCCCCAGCCTGACACGGCTGCTTCTTCTCAGCCCGAGCAGGAGTCAGCTCTGGAAGATGATGATCCTTTTACCAGCAATTTAGGCGATCAATTAATCCGCTCCTATGGAAAGCTTGGCCGAGGTTTCACACGGGATGTGTCATCTCCACCGTCGACAGACCTTTCAGATGCACAAAGTAGAGGTGCCGAGACCGAAGTATCTACGCCGCTCCAATTCGATGACTGCGGTGGGAGCAATGCCGACGTCTCTTGGTTTCCCCCGTCACATTACAATGCACGTCATATCACTAATGCCAATACCACAATGGGGATGCAGCACCTGGACCTTATTCCCGACATAGGTCTTCAATGCCAGCTAATAGAACATTGGTCTTTGCACGTTTGTGATGCTTTGAACCCAGTGCCAGGGCTTCATAACATGTTCCGCACCGTCTTCATGCCCATCGCACTCGAGGGCGCCCGGGCAGACTCGACAACATCCTCCGGTGCCACGGCTGTGTTCCACTTAATCTGTTCGGCATCAGCATTTCACCTCTCGTCAAGAAAGGTCACACCAGACCCTGGGTGTAGCCTTGAGAAGATTGCCCTGGAGCATCATAATTTGGGCATCATCCACCTCGGCCACAACATGCACCAGTCTCACAATGAAGCGCAGCGCATATCCATTCTCGCCTCGCTGATCATGTGCATTATCAATGAAGCGGTCACAGTCCCCACCCCTTTTTGGCATGTTCACCTTCGAGGCGCGATAGAGTGGGTGAGGAACATCAACACTCAGCTATGGCACCAGTCCGAGTCAGGCTCAGCTGTCTATCAGTATTTCATGGGCATGGCAATTTTTGCGCAGTCCCAATTCATTTCGGGAGACCCTAACGAAGCCCTGTGGGACCTTTATCCTGTCATGGAATTACAGCCAGAGCAGTACCTCCTAGACACGAAATATGGCGTGCCTCAGTCCATCTTGCAGTTTATTCACGACATGAACCATATCAGAATACAATGCGAACTGTTGCGGGATCAACAGTCGCCCCAAGACACAACATCCCTTTCCGAGAAACTGGACAGGTTGGAGCTGGAGCTTTTTCTATCCGTACCTAAAAAGCCGCACCCATCCGTCGGAAGGGGATATGAAACGCTCTTAGATCACTACGGCCATATTTATTATTTCGGAGCCCTCATATATCTCAAACGAACCGTCAGAGGCAGACCCCTCGAAGAGGTGCAGGTTTTAGTTGAGCAATCACTTTCACATATCGAATCACTAGAATTATGCACCAATCGGCCGTTCTGCCCGGGCCTTTGGCCAATCGCCATCACAGCCTTCGAAGCAGGAAGCTCGGCCCTTCAAAACCGCGTGTTGGCGACCCTGAAGTCCATGGCCAGCCGCTCAGGATTAGGCGTCGCAACGCAGTTGTTGATCCTGGTGCAGCAATTTTGGGCCTTGCGCAAGGACGAGGGCGATCCCAACTTGCGGTGGCACGAAAGTGTTCTCCCTTCAATGAATAACTGTTTTATTCTATTCTAGATGCATCTCCGAAACCGTTAAATGGATTATGCCGTTCCTGTAAGGTCTCAAAAGATTGATCTGACCATCCGGTGTGAGGAAATAAAGATGACGGGGAATAAAGGCGCCACACGGCTAGAGCAAAAGCGCGAATACAAAAACCAGACGGCAGGTCCGGGAAAATAAATCCTCGATGAACAATATCAAAAGTTTTAATATAAACCTTTTTACTTTCCTAGGCGTGACTCACATCATGCCCAATAATGCTCATTCAGTGAATGGCTGATTGAAAACATCACTGGATTTGAAGGTGACGACCTTCTCAATGCTAGACCGAGACTAACCTGGCAGATCGTCAGCACTAGATAACGGAGTCAAAGATAACCCGGATGCCGGCTGCGTGCGTTCTGTTGTCTGGAGGTTTCATTCGTGCAGTTTGTTCAATCAAACCACGTTTCATCCTGAACGGTGGCTAGCCATCCCGTCTCAATGGACAGTTCCAGTACTCAACCAATGCTTCCACATCTCTCTCTCAATGAAGAGCACAACACGTCTGTTTTGATCATCCATGGTGCTTTTGACTCTTCCAAAACATGGAGCCATATCGAAAAATCCATTCCCCACCATCTCCTAATCCCAGATCTTCCACAACATGGCAAAGCTGCCAAGATAGGCCCCTTGACATTCGAATACACGGCGACTCTGTTAGCGAAGCTTGTGTCGGAGACGGCACGGAACGGCAAAGTACATCTAGTTGGCCACTCCATGGGTGCTAACCTGGCTCTGTTTTTTGCCACGCGTCATCCCGACCTTGTTCTATCTGTCTATGTTTCTGGAACTGCCCGCACCTCGAGTACATTTTTAGTGTCATACGGCATGTCATTTGAGGGGCTTGTCATCTCGGCGCTACCAGAGCGGCTGATAAATTACTTCATCGATGCAAAGCAGGAGGTGCATGTGAAGTCAGCATGGGGCGGGTTGCGTTCACTGGGGCTGAGCCACAATATTGTCGCAATTATCAGTACTCCTCTGGAGGACTTTCTTTCAGGTTCAGCGGCTGAGAAGCTCAAGGAGAAAGGCGTGCGCGTATTGGCGGTTGCGGCAACGAAGCAGGGAGCATTGCCTACAAACGATAATGAAGACACGGCCAAGTTCGTGGCACGTTCACTAAGTGGCATTGCGGCATCTGTCCCTTCAATGCGGCACGCAATGCATGTACAGGGCCCCGATTTGCTAGGGAGGGCGATTTCAAATTGGATTCGAGAATCCAGTTTGCCGGACGAGTTTGTCATATTAAATTTGTAAAAAGCCGGTTTCGAGAATTCAATACCTGTGGACTCCAACATGGGCAGACAACGCGTTATTAGCAGGCTCGTACCAGCTGAGGGTACCTGTCCAATTTAGGCAGCCAAGAGAAAATACAATGCCGATCAATTCCGCACATAGGCGGAATATTCATCCGGCTTACCAGTTATAGCAGCGATGCATGTATGACGCGGCCATCCTCTATTTTCCTGGAGGCCGGTGTTGCTAGCTTTTACAAGACTGTGATCCACCAACGACAGCAACCACTGATTTTGACTGCTATATACTCATCCCAATGCATTTTCATCGATTCATTCCGCTGGTCTTAGCTGCCGGTATCGGGGTTCAGGGCTATGCCGATCAATTATTATTGCAAAAGGACGGGCCGTCAGACTGTCCATTAGCTGGCCCAGTATTCCCTGCGCCCTCGCATCTCTCTAATAGTGCCTTATTCTTAGCCTCGCTGCTTAAGTTTGAGGAAGTCTTATCGACAAAGAGTCTCGGTCTATTGGGCAACGACACTGCACTCGCCATCGCAGTCTTCTCGGCAAAAGAGAAAAAAACACTATACGAACGCTACTACACTCCTCCGATTGATGTTGGTGTTGAAAAAGTGAACCGAGATTCTATTTTTCGTGTCGCGAGTGTCACAAAAGTATTCACCGTTTGGACGCTTCTCGTAGCTATTGGTGATTCGCGATTTAATGATCCCATCACCAAATACGTTCCTGAGCTCGCAAATCGCGCAAACGGACATGAGCGCAGTGATGAACATGACGGTATTGACGGTGTCAAGTGGGAAGATGTGACTGTCGGCGATCTTGCCAGCCAGTCGGCCGGTATAGCAAGAGATGGTATGCAACAGCTCAGAGCTCATGGACAATAGACGTATCGCTAAATGTTATGCTGTGGGTCTTTTCGACTTGACGCTCGAACTTTCTGATAAGGACCCAGAAGATTTGGGTTTTCCTCCTTTAGACCAGGTTGATCATCCAGTTTGCAATGGAAATCTTGCCCAACCCCCATGCACAAAAAAAGGCACGGCTTCCAAGTAACAGCGTCGCATTCCATATGGCTAACATGTACATGTTAGAGTTCTTGGATCTTTTGCTCCAGAAATCACCAACTTGGCCATCATCACACTCACCAGCCTATAGCAACATTGCCTTCACCCTGCTCGACTATGCGCTCCAGGAAATTACCGGTAAAGGCGTCGAAACCACCATGCACGAGTCCATTTTCAAGCCTCTTGGTATGAAACAAAGCAGTTACAAAAAGACACCATCTAGCGGCGGTGTCATTCCCGGAGACGCATTGAATGCATCCTGGGGTGTCGACTTTGGCATTGACAACGCGGGCGGCTCGGCATACATGTCGACCGGTGACTTGGTCAAAGCCGGCCAAGCCATTTTGCAGTCGTCCTTGATAAGCCCGGCTCTCACTCGACGCTGGCTGAAGCCCAAAATCATGACGGGGTATTTAGGTGCAGCTGTCGGCGCGCCTTGGGAAATCACCTTCCTAGAATTAGCAAACAATAGGTTGGTCCCGTACTACTCTAAAGATGGAGATGTGCTCGCATATCATTCTTCCATTGTCTTGTCTCCCCAGCATGACATTGGGTTTACGGTTCTTACCGCAGGGTCCCGCATCTTAAACGCTGCTCGGATCAGAAATTTGGTCAAGATCAAGCTGGCAGAAATTTTAATGCCCACGGTTGAGGATCAGGCAAAGGCAGAGGCTAGAAGCAACTTCAACGGCGTGTACCACGATAAACTCACCAACAGCTCATTGATCATTGCGGCGGGATACAAGGGACACCCTGGTCTCACGATTCAATCTCTTGTCAGTCGTGGAGTCCCGCTCATCGGCCCTGGTTCCTCGCCAGATGGCCCCATGGCATCCAAGTATGGCATTGGCAACACGACTAGGCTGTATCCTACCACTCTTAAGACTACCAAACGCCGCTCAGTTGGAAGTGGGCTGTACGAATCCCGCCTCGGCTTCCGTGCGTCATGGGCCGTGCCTCTGGACCTACCCGGGACCATCATAGACCCCTGCATTTCCGCCTGGGCAAGTTTGGACGGTGTGAATTACGGGAAAATAGCATTCGATGATTGGGTATTTAACATGTCAGAGGATGGATTAGCAATTAGTGTGGATATTCGAATGCTCAAGTTGAATCTGGTTCGGGATTTTTAGTCTGCATCTCTCTTCTTTCTTTAGTTTTACCCACCTCTTACCCATCACCAGCAGTGTTACACACTGGGATTGTGGATAACACAACATAAGAATTTCCAGCCTATTATCCACCACCCAGGTTCAAATCCTGTTCATCACTTTAATGGCCTATTCAATTCTGTCTGAGCCAGTGACGACGCGGTCAACTGCACCGCGTCCTGAGTGTTATCAGACATTTTCTTCTCCATGTGGTTAGCACCTGACTTTAAACCTTAACACCGCTATCTCCATCCAATAGGGCCGACTTGTGTGGAGCCGATAAGGAGTACCGCATAATCTCGCAAAATTCGGATATGGAGTGGAGACGTTTTTGTCTCCATAATTATGCGAAGAACCAATGATGATTGTTGTTGAAAGCCAAAACACGGGTGAGAAAGCAAAATGATACACTCCTTTCCGAACTTTGCGAGATTATACGCTACGGCCAATAAGTAGGTGAGAGGCCGTAGGCCAGCTGCATCTCCATGTCCTGTCAAAACCGATCTTCAGATGCGCCCCCACAGCCATGGATTCACAAAGAGAAATGTCGCCTGCTGGCCTTATTGCCTGGGCTCCAATGTTGCAGAATCCTGAGGCACAGGACGCGAGCGATGATTGGACCGGGGTGACGAGCACCAAGCAAAGAAAACGCCTTCAAAACCGACTGAATCAAAGAGCCTACAGCTAGTGTCCTACCTTGTATTCAAACGCCCGGAGCATGAGCTGACACCTTGGATTAGGAACAAGAAAAAAGGCCGGGAAAAACAGCCAGAACTCGCCGCACGGCAACTTATTGAGACAGAACCCAACTGCTCCACCTGAGGTCTCAGGTGAGGTCACCCAATCTAGGATCGAAATTGAATTTGAAGGTCATATGCTATGGCCCTGCCGAGGCAGAGAGGAGGAGACGCTCAGGTTCGCAAGAAGAGCCATGGCCGAGTTCTCCACCGGCTGCCCAAGCCCTAGAGTTCTTCCTAATTTGATCCGGCTCAATGTCTTGAACGCCATCACGCACAATGCGAAACTTCTCGGCTTCGACCTGAAGGGGTTCTGTGCTGATGAATTTATATCGCCATTCAACCAGATTGGCCCTGGGCTACCCGCTTCAATGCCGGAAGCACGCTACCCTGCAGCCCTTCGACCGACGGCGACCCAGATTGCCCAGGTTCACCACCCTTGGTCCGATCTTATCCCTATCCCGGGCTTCCGCGATAATCTTTTACGGGCTATAGAGCTTGGGTTCGATGATGATCTCATATGTGCGGATTTGTTGCGGGTAGACGAGGAGTACGAGGGGAAAGCATCCCTGATTGTCTGGGGTGAGCCCTGGGATCCTCGCGGTTGGGAAGCCAGTGCTGCATTTATACGGAAGTGGGGATGGCTGCTAAGGGGCTGTGAGGATATCCTCGAGTCTACGAACTGCTGGCGTCAGAGGAGAGGGGAAAACAGAATCAAGTTCTAAGTCATGGTGATGAAGTATCATGAACGATTTTTTTTTTTTTTTTTTTTACAGGGAACTAAAATGGAAAGTGCGGCGGCAATGATTTAACCAATAGAAAAAACATAGAATATCATTTAGAAAATTAAACCAAATAAGTGAAAGACATTGGATATATGGATCATCCAATGTATTGCATGGTGATGTTGTTAGATTTTGTGCATTTGGACTTCTGGCTACTGGAAAGACAGATGGAGCCTTTGCCATGGTATCTGTAAAAGCGACTTCCGCGATGAACTTCCAAATTCACCAGGTCTCTTCTCAGAAGTCTGACTCATTTTGCTTTTGCTCTCTCTTCAGTGTCGTTGAACCCAAGGCGTTTCCCCTTGTTGGCGATGGTCCTCGATCGCTCGACCTTTTTCTTTAATTATAAAAGGTTTTCTAGCCCATGCTTTCACTGTCAATATATGGGACACGCGATGCGACGTGATATATTTCATGTGATTATTTGAATGGCGTGATTCATCATTGAATTGTATTCATTGCCCTGCTAGTAGCCCGATTGCGCTAGATTTCAGCATCTCATTGGTCAGGCCCAAGCACTGCACCGCCATTCAGTAGACCAGGGCATGCGGACGCTTTCAAATTTGGCGTATTGTCGTTAATAGCTCAAGTTGGATTGTAAACCAGCCCTAAGGATTGATATTGTTGAAGCCTTTAGGAAAGACTAATTCCAGAACACTCCTTATGGGATTAGGGTAGGAACTCGCGCGAAATGTACACCCACAAGAGCGGGACAACCCCAGAGTGATTTTCTTGTGGAGCAACTAGATAATCCAAGCACATCTCCCCCCGGCTCAAATTGCGTCACACCTTCTACACTAGCTTGCTGAAGGGGAAATTGGAAACGCGAAGTGGAGATCACCAGCGAATTCTGTCTTCGTTCGTATTCTAAGATGATAGTCATTTTTAATCAAGTGCTAAAACCCGCCTTGAGGATCCAGGACGCAGTTTTTTCTATTTCCTTTTGCGTAAAAACCTCTAAGCTGGCGAAGAATTGATTGAGAGGCACCGCTTCTTCAATGTGTCTTGGCTTGTCTAGACCTGAGTCAATCAATTATTGCTCATAAAACATTATGTGAATTTAACATAGATTATGCATGGGCTCCTCCGAAAATGAATTTGTGCAGCTAAATGCAACGCAAAAAAACGGCCGGCCTTCCACTGTTACATTTACCGAATTTAGAAGACGCAATTGAGATTAGCGCCCATGGTGTTCCATCAATTCAGGAACCATCAATTCCCTCAGCCTATTCCTTTCGCTTTGGCATTGAGTTTTTTTTTTTGGCCCATGCTACCGCACTGCAGGCTAAACAACAACGCAGCATTGAACAAGCACATTCCCAGGTTTCGGACGGCCCATTGGGCAAAGATATGGTTGCCTACGACACTGGCGGGGCGCTGGCGGTGATCCCATCATGGTCCAAGTTCCAGGCAATTTTCGCGGGGAAAGATTAGCCCGAAAATGGGGCCCAGCAGAGCGATCATCGCTGATGCGGGGAAAGTCAACGTCAGGCGGGATGCGTCCGTGGAGAAGCCCACCATCGTCGTATGACTCGAGGTTGCATTGGCTCTTGCAGGTGCGGGACACGACGTACAATTATCTGAGAAGAGGCACTGAGAAAATCCACAGTGAATACCTAGAGAGCAATAGGTCCGAATCTCGACATGCAGGTCCTGGCCTCGTGCAGTAGGACCGAATATCTGCTGGCCATCTTGGTCCGGCGACTGGGAGCAGAAGCAGGCCCATGCAGACGCGGGAAACAGCCAACGCAGCGCTTGCAATTGCCCTTCCGGAAGCAGCGGGCTGTAAATTACAAGCTTAAATGTTGGGTGTTGGTTAACGTTGAGGCCTAGTCACCCTTGACCATGGTCTTTCGTCCCAGTTCCCCGCACGCTTAACTGCGAGGACATAGTAGTTGCGGAGCCTTCTGGCAAAGCCCGTCATCAATTTCCGCGAGAAGGGCCGAATACCCCAAAGTGTCGGTGGCATGGGTTGTCTTCCTAACGTACCACGACACGAGAATCGTCGTGAGGGCATGCATTTAAGTTGCCCGCCACGGGCACCCGAGGCCCTGTGTTTCGGACCAGCGAACTGGAACCAGCCAAGACAGGATGAAGTTTTTGAAACAGGCTGTGCTCGCGCTGCTGCTGCCGGGGGCCGTTGGTCAATATACCAACGAGTCCGAGGTACCCTACTATGGTCTCAGCCCACCTGTGTATCCCACTCGTTCGTGTTCCCTGCTCCAATTGACACGGATGGACTGACTGACGTGATGCAGCTGAGGGCTCTGGAAAGAGCAGTGATGGATGGAAGCGTGCCTACCAGAAAGCAAAAGCGCTTGTGGACCAGATGACGCTGGAGGAAAAGGCCAACATCACCCGTGGTTACACTGGCCGATGTATTGGAAACTCCGGTGAAGTGAGTCGACTGGGAGTTCCCAGCCTTTGCTTCCATGACGGTCCTGCTGGTGTTCGAACCCAAGAGTTCGTCTCTGGATTCCCGGGATCCGTTCATGTGGCAGCCACCTGGGACAGGGATCTATACTACCAACACGGAAAGGCCCTTGGTGAGGAATTCCATGGAAAGGGCATCAATGTTGCTCTGCTCCCTTGTGCCGGCCCATTAGGTCGAATTGCCAGAGGAGGTCGCAACTGGGAAGGATTGTCTGCCGACCCTTACTTGGCAGGTCAGGGAATGGGCTTGATCACCAAGGGCCTGCAGTCCGCTGGCGTTATTGCTACGATCAAGCACTGGCTGGCTCAGGAGCAGGAATGGAGACGACGACCTACTGAGCCAGTTGGTCTGGGAGAGGCCATCTCCTCCAACTTGGATGACCGAACCCTCCATGAGCTCTATGCATTTCCTTTCATGAACGGTCTCCGCGAAGGAGCCGGAGCTGTCATGTGCAGTTACCAACGCATCAACAACTCGTATGGCTGCCAGAACTCCAAGCTGTTGAACGGCATCCTGAAGACGGAGCTGGGATTCGAGGGCTTCGTCGTCAGTGACTGGGGTGCGCAACACGCTGGTGTGGCGACGGCCAATGCTGGCCTGGATATCGTGATGCCTGATGGCGGGTTCTGGGGCCAGAACCTTACCGACGCCGTCAACAACGGATCCGTCACCGCCGACCGTGTGGCAGACATGGCCACTCGAGTGCTTGCTTCTTGGTACTATCTCAGCCAGGACAATGGCTACCCAGCCAACAACGTCTACGCCTACAAGGAGCAGCACGAGCCTATCGATGTCCGTGGCGACCATGCCCAACTCATCCGCAAAATTGGTGCTGCCGGAACCATTCTGGTGAAGAACACCAACGGAGCATTGCCTCTGAAGAAGCCTAGATTTGTTAGCATCTATGGCCCCGATGCACCGGCAGCAAAGCGCCCATGGCAGGACCCTGCCAGATACGGAGGAAACTACGCCGAAAGCTGGGGATGGAACACCTTCGACGGAACCTTGATTGTCGGCGGAGGATCTGGAGGTGCCGCACCTCCATATGTCGTGAGTCCCTTTGAGGCTATTCGAGAAAGGGTTGCCCGCGATGGCGGCATCTTGCGCTGGGACTTTGAATCCATCAACCCTTCGCCAAGGTTCGCCAACTCCGACGCTTGTCTTGTCTTTATCAACTCGTTCGCCTCGGAAATGTGGGATCGCGTGAGCTTGACCGACGATTTCGGTGATAAGCTAGTGAACAATGTTGCTGCCAACTGCACAAACACCATTGTAGTTGTACACTCGGCCGGTAAGAACCATTCGCATCCCTCCGCCGGTATGCTATGGCTGACTGACATGATTAGGAATTCGCGTCGTTGATGCTTGGGTTGAGAACCCCAATGTTACCGCGGTGGTCTACGGCCTGCTGCCGGGACAAGAGAGCGGAAACAGCCTGGTCGATATACTCTGGGGCGATGTTAGCCCCAGTGGCAAGATGCCCTTCACCGTCGCCAAGAGGGAGGAGGACTACGGCCACCTGCTCAATTCGACTGTGACATTTGATGCCTTTCCCCAGCAGGACTTCACCGAGGGTCTTTACATTGACTACAGGGCCTTTGATAAGGAAGGAATTGAGCCGCGCTATGAGTTTGGCTTCGGACTGTCTTATTCCACTTTTGAGATTGGCGACTTGGAGGTCGAACTGAACGCACGAGCCAGCATCCAGCCGCTCCCGCAGTCCAATATCACAGTGGAGCAGGGCGGACACCCTGAGCTCTGGGAGGTGATTGCGACGGCTACAGCTACGGTCAAAAACACGGGCAATGTCACGGCTGCCGAGGTCGCACAGCTCTACGTGGGTATTCCCGGTGACAAATTTGAGACTCCCGTTCGACAGCTACGAGGCTTCCAAAAAGTGAAGCTGCTGCCCGGTCGAACACAGACAGTCACATTCCCGCTGACCCGACGGGACCTTAGTGTGTGGGATGTCACGGTGCAACAGTGGAGGCTGCAGAGCGGAAGCTACAAGCTCGAGGTCGGCTCCAGCAGCAGGGAACTCACCGACAGTCGGCAATTAGAGATCAAGAACTAGAACTAGATATCTCAAAATAGAATGATTAAACGATATGATATCATCTGATTTTGCTGCTACGCATCCTCGGTATAGATGCCGAGTCGGAATGTGAGACGTTGGCTGACACCGAGAGACAGGCACAGAGAAGGTTTGCTTTGTGGAGACGGCGACAATAGCCTAGACGGAGGAGGGGCCTCGGAACTTTTGTGATATTTTCAGTGAGCCGAGAAACAAAGACTAGTCGCCCCAGACTGATAAGTTTCCTTACGCCCGGCGGTGCTCATGAAACCAAGACCGAAACAGTCTTGCAAATTTGTGATTCATTTGCTCAATGACGGAGTGAGGGCCGGCAGTGGTCCCGGGAGGATATTCTGAGCGGATCATGTTGCAACAACTGAAACTAGCGTGTCTTGGAAGTGGCAGGTTCCGTTTTTGTAAGCTAGATGAAGCAGGAGCCGGAGCGTTTACGGTGATTATTATCCTATTTGTGACTTGGAATATCACGCCTATTCCGTCATATAGTTTAAGAATGTCTAGACATATGCATCAATCAAAATTGTTTGTGATGAAGATTCGGTGATAGCACCAGGCAATATGCGCTTGGTGATTGCGCGTGTAAATCGGTGATGAGATGCGCGGGCCGAGCCAGAACCGACAATCTCATACAATGCTGATAGATGGAAGTCATATATTTAACCTGGGCTTCCCGTAACCCTCAAGCCATCAGCAACTTTTCATCAGGGCGATTCCATCTCCGCATCATCCACTCTTGCTTCCCCCAATATCCCACTCGACATTTGGTGTCCATCAGCTCAACAAGAGTAACTACGCAATGACGCTCTCACAGGTTCCCGCAAATTCGGCGCTCCCGGCGCAAAAGTCACCAGCCAAAAAGCTCGACGCGTCCCAATTTTGGATGCAGGGCCATGTGGACAAGTCAACCACTTCAACAGACCGGGAACAGTATAGCTTGACGGCCGGGATCAAGGTCAAGTTTCCGAGCTTCGTCAGCGATCCCGTACCATATCTTCGGCGCGCTTGGCTGGCGACTTGCCGCGTAAACAGGCGCCAGATTATGGCAGATGAGGCACCAGAGGGCCCGGATGCTGACGCCGTTATATGCAAATGGTCCTCCAGCTCATTCCTTGTACATCGGCGAGATGATTCCGGGCTCGACGCAATCCAAAAGGTTCCGTCGTCTGCTTCCACCACCTTGCATTGGCTCTCAAATTCGTCTGAACTCTTTCTCAAGATATCGCATCGAAATGTTGATGGCTTCGGCTGCATGATGATGATGACGAGCTATTTGACCACCACGGCAGCACTGATGCGATTCGGGCTTAATTACGATATCGAATCCAAGATGGCACAATTTCTTAAAAGTTCGATGGTTCCCGAGGCTAGGAGATCGGAAAAGGATAATTTCGAGGTCGAGGGAGATCTAGAGCCTGAACACATCAAGATAGCCGCCGATGCGCTCATGGCCGAATATCGAGGATGCACACCGAGCATCTCGCTTCCCATCCGAGAGGGAAGCGACTTGGATGCCCCGACGGATACTGGCTATGCGGCTCTCACGTTGGACGAAGCTACCTCCCGAGCTGTCAAAAAAGCGTGCACTGCGCGCGGCGTCAGTGTGTCCATGGCCATGCACGCGAGCATGATTCGCGCTGTAGCGTCCATGCCGCAGGACCCCAGAGCAAAGCATTACGCTAGTCACATCAACATGAACTTCCGAAAGATTGTTGAAAGCCAGGCCAGCAACCAGGATCTCACTGTAGGAATTCACGTGTGGGCTCATCCCATTGGCATCCCCAATGTCTGCGACCTCACTTTCGACCAGATCCTCGACAGGGTCTCGGCCGCTTGCAAGACGGACCTGTCAGTGCTTTCAGGGGACAAGGAAAAGAAGCCCTCAAGCTTTACGAAGCTCATGCTGGCCTACATGAAGCGCGAGCAGGACTTTGAGCGCAGCTACCCTGCCCATCTGCCACCGATGCGCAGCCCCAACTTTAGCAGCCTCGGGGTCGTTGAGAGGATGCTCCCGCGAGAGTTCAAAATCAACGACAAGGGCGACAAGTTTGAAATGGAAAGTGTCTGTTACTTGGTCGAAGTGCTTGATCAAATGCCGCTCTTCATCCCCATCACTTTCCGGGACCAGTTTGTCATTCAGGCTTGTTACAACAGGACGTGGTATAGCGATGATTTCTTTCATCAAGTCCTAGAGAAGGTCAAGGGCGAGCTTCTTCGGGGTTTGAAAATTGACCAAGCCCGTCTCTGATCATCGGAAGCCGCTCTGGGGGTTGTTTGGGCTATCAATGCTAAGGGGATTGGACTGGGTAATCCCAATATCCAGGCGAGGAATGATTTGTTCTCCCAGTCTTGACCGCTTGTCCTTCATTTCGGATTTCCTTTTTCTACACAGCTTCTTTTATGTTTTTACACCTCTAAGTAATAATATTAATTAGTTTCTTCGAGCCATGCGAGGCTTCCACACCTGCACATTTCATCCGTGCTTATATTTAAATGCTATTTGTCTCTCGTCCGGTTAGAATCTTCTTTGCCCATGTCCAGGTTAACAAGCATCGGCATGAATAGCTGCCCAGCTCAATTTGGTTGCAGTTCATGGCCCGCCATATCATTCCGTAAGAGCGTACGTCTACCTAGGGGCTCGGCAAAGAATTTAAAATGAGCCTGAGCATTTTGTCGCAAAACGGAAACGATTACTAGGAATTTACGACAGAGATGGTAGAATGCGTTCTGGGAGAACCAGAGTGATTTCATTTTGAAAATAAGGCCATGACCTGAGTGAATCCATTTAATGCTCATAACAACAACAATGTCACAGGTGTTGTTTTAGATTAGTTAAAGACCTTTCAGGCACCCGGATGAAATTTAACGTGGGCTAAGTAGATGTGACAGCGGTGGCTCTGACCCCTGCGACATCCTTATGAAAATAGTAAGGTTTCCGTGGTGCAGAAATTGACAGACCCACAAGGTTTCAAGCCTCGGTGCCGAGGCTTCAGGAAAGCCACGAGCTACAGGGATCCCCAATGTTGGCCCCGGTCCACCTGGCGAGAAAAGATAGCTGTACAAACCGCTTTTTGCGCGCAATGGGAAAGGTATCTAGAAGTATCGTGAAGTTGGGAATGGGGAGGATAGAAACATTCCACTTGTCCCAGCGGTGGCAAGATTTGAAGGCAAACATACCTCACCAGTCCTACGTTATTTGTAATGGTGGAGGACCGAGCGACGCAGACCGCCACTCCGGTTCAATACAATACCAAAGGCTTCCATCTAGATTTGCAACGCATTGTTGTTGACTGACAAATCAGAGTCTTCATTTTCAGCCTGGAGCAAAGACCGACATGGCTCACCGCGATGGAACATTGAACTGACCAGTGGGAAGCATGCCTTGTTCGTGGAATTGGCATGGCCCAGCCACTTGTTAAAACTACCGTTGCCCCAAGCTCTAAACTTTTTTGCGTGGGGTCGGGCGGGCAGGACCCCGCTACGACACGATTAAATACGACAGAAGAGCCGTCCATGACGGATCTGGCCAAATTCACTCAACGTTGAAGCATGTCGGGAAACAAGATCCTCATCACAGGTGCCACCGGGTACATCGGTGGCACCGTCCTTGACTACCTGGTCAAGAGCACCACGCCCAGCCTGCGAGACCTATCATTCGGCCTGCTCATCCGAAAGGAGAGCCAGGCTGAAAAGCTGCGAGAGACCTACGGCGACCGTGTTCACATCATCATGTGGAATGGCCTGGACGACGTCGACCTGATCCTCGAGACGGCCGCGCAGTATGACATTGTCATCAACACGGGATCCGGCTTCAACCCCGCGGGCGCGCGAACTTTCGTCGACGGACTAGCGCGCCGTCTTGGCGGCGACAACCCGATCCCCTGGATGCTGAATATTGCCGGCTGCACGAACCTGGCGGATCGACCACTAACCGACAAGGCTTACCCAGACCGGGAATGGGACGATGCCGACGCTGAGGCTGTTTTTGAGTTCCTCAAGAGCGAGGACGCGAGGACTCCGTATTTCCAGCGAACCGCCGAAGTCGGTGTCCTCACGGCGTCTGAAAAAACGGGCGTCCCTGTGGTCAGCATTAACGTGCCCTGCATTTTCGGTGAGGGAACCGGTCTGTTCAACAGGCAGGGCCTCGCCATCCCCATGATCATGCGCTACGTCGTCAAGCACGGCTACGGCTACAAGCTCAACGACACGGCCAACTTTGATTGGGTCCACATCGAGGATCTTGCCGAACTCTATGTTCTTTTCATTCGCAACATTCTCGAACGCGAAGACCGCGGCGTGGGATACCTCCCCTCCGGTAGAAAGGGCATCATCTTCCCAGCCGTTGGAAGAGTTTTGCGAACCGAGATTATGCAACGGTGCCTCGACGCGGCCTTCGAGGCTGGGGTGCTTCCCAGGGAAGACACGCCCAAGGAAAAGGAGATTCGTTTGGTTGGACTGCAGGAGATTGCAGACGAGGTGATGGGCGGAATTGTCCAGTTCGCTGAGGTCGCGATGGCTGGTCACAAGGCCATGAAGGGTACGGTTGCAAGGAAGCTTCTAGGATGGAACCCAACTAGGCTGGAGGATGCATGGCGGAAGGATTTTATGGATGAGCTGATCGCGTTAAGAGATGGCAGACGCGGGGTGACATTAGAAAGCTGTATTGGTGGCGCTAAATAACCTTTTTGGCTGCATCGCGAATTATGGCGTTAATACGAACCCAAACCCTGCGATGGATGAATTATAATCACATCCCTGTTTCATCCATTTGATCACGACTTCGTTCAACTGTCAAATGCATCTGTGTTCTAGTGAACGATACTTAGTGGCCATTTGCTACTCCAAATACCGCTTGAAATCATCAGGTCCCAGAATACATGCAAAAAGTCCTCGCCATTCTAGGATATGTATGCTCCCCTTTAGCTTCCAGTTTGAGTTTTTTCCAGTTCAAAATAACCCAGCATATTGTCAAGCTGATGCGTGCAAGTACAGGCAAGAATCGGGTGAACGACTATATCAAGAAGGTCCTAGATGGATTTCATGAATCAAACATGGTTTAACACTAGAAAATAATGAGTCATCAATCTCTTTACCCAGATTTGGAGCAAATGTTCCATGTAGAGCCGGTAGCTCTAACCACAGTAGACGAAAAACAAGCACTGCACATGCATCTGTCCTTAGGGGGGACTTTTAAGCGCTCTATGAAACATCACCCTAACCCGTTTCGTCGGCACTAGATATAACGAGCCATGACCGATGTATTGTTAGTGCTAAGGCTAGCGAACCTTCTGACAGACATCAAAGCAAAATATTTTGTCTTGATTCTTTTTCTTATAATGCAAGAGCTGTAATCATTTTGAAGTGAGACTATACAGTACAGGATGGGCCGACAGTAGCGTAAACTAATTAATTTTGCAAATAGTTATCGATAGATTTCGCCGAGGGTAAAGTATAAGTACTCATAGTGGGATGTTGATGGACAATAAGCTCACGCAACAAAAGCTTCGAGATTTACCCTACAGCAATGAGCAGGACCTACAATACAACCGGTCATTTACCGATAATTAGTTCTTGCCAGGCCATTAATTAAACCCGGAAATATCTCCACACACGTTGGCTCAATTTGCTTAATTCAGTCCAGGCTCGGCTTCCAGAGAGGATTCTTTCTTCAGTAGCCCTATAGAGTACGAAGTGCCACCGACCAAGCAGTGCGCCTCCACCGGTGGGCTTGTAGGTGTCAAAGATGACGGGACCGCGAGGGAGCGAAGTCAGTTCAGAACGTTAGATTGCAGGAGATTCGTGAACATCGTGTCTAGTGCACCAATGCTGAACCATCTCGTGTGGTAGCGTTTCGAAAATAAGCCAGCCCAGTTTAGGGCAACGCGACTGGCCAGGCCGCCCCGCTGTCAGGGCAATGGCCGAGCAAACGGTCTGGACCACCATTCCGAAATAGACGCTCGTCCGGCGGACAGCGCGGAACGACTCAGGTAGAGCAATTTCCAATGGGAATGGCATCGGGTGCGATGTCCTGGAATGGCGAGTATACCAGCTCACGGCTGCGAAGTGATACAAGCGATACCGCTCCCTCCTTCCTAAGGCCGAGGCGATATAGACAAAATGCCATCACCGAAACCATGGTGTTTCCTATTTTGACCACTCCCCGGAGCAAAAAGCAAGCCCGCGGCATGCCCCCCTGGTAACATGATTCAGAAACCCCGCGAGGCTGCACGCCAGTGTTTGTGGCGCATCTCCTCTGCCTGAGTTTGGAGTATAAACTAAGCTGGTTAGTCAGGGGTTGTCGGATCCAGGCGCGCCTAACACTGGGCTAACGTGCTAGTTTTCAGCCCGATGGCGATTCTTGGCTCCCATACCACCACCACCTGCGTCAATAGCGGCTCAGGCTAGGAGGAACCGCCTGGATGGTATCGCGCGATCCGAACAGCCGGCGGAAACAGCCAAGGGCACAAGCGTGGGAGAGGGCGTCACGATGCATTTAAAGGCTACCGCTGGGCAGCTGGACTTTGGTGCTGTCTCACACTCACCTCCCATTCATTCATTTTTTTTTTGCGCCATTCTATCTTTCCCTACACGGTCTGACTGACCATTTTTGCATTCGTTCTTTTGACAATTTTTGGTTTTCACATTCGTTATGAAGCGTTCCGCCATCGCCGGCCTCGCCATCAGTGTGGCATCGGCCAATGCGCTGATGTCGACTGGGGCCATTCAAGTGATCGATACCACCACCTCTGAGGCGCCAACCACGGTTGTACCAGTCACTCTGCCTGGATCTCCCACGACTACTGCCGCTGCAGATACATGTGCGACCTACGTCATCAACACCGATGAGGAGAATCAACCTTGCGAGTGCGGCATGGCAGGCTCGCTGAACACGGGTCACAATTGCCTGGGCACCCCAAGTTTGTTGGACAACGTAGCAGCCTGTGCCAAGGCATGCTACGACACTCAATACTGCGAGGCCTTCTCGTGGGAGCCAACCAGCACCGGCGGCACGTGCAATCTCTACCAAGATGCCGCTAATGTCATTAGCACACCAGTGATTACAGGTGGCAGCGTCTACTACTATGATCGGGAGTGCTACTCTTGCGCCACCAGCGCTGACACCACCACTCTGTCGACGGCCACAGGTACTAGTAGCACTGGAACCAGCACTGCTGCTGCTACCACTGATACCACCACTGCTCCTGGCACCACTGATGTTCAGACCACCACCACTGTTATCGGCACTGACACCACTACCACCACGGTTGCCGGTACTGATACTACCACTACCGCTTATATCACCACTGGTGGCTCTGAGACCACAACCACATCTGTCGGTGGAACCACCACTGTTTTGATTGGTACTGATACCACCACTGCTGCTGGCACCACTGATGTTCAGACCACCACTACTGTTATCGGCACTGATACCACCACCACAGCTGCCGGTACCGATACTACTACCACTACCACTGCCTATATCGTCACAGGCGGAACCACCACTGGTACTAACTCTGGCAACACTGGCACCACTTCTGGCACTGATACTACTTCCGCCACGGGAACTGTCGGCACTGATACCACCACTGCCCTCACCTCTGGCAGCACTGGTACCACCACTGGCAGCATTACTGGAACCATCACTCAGACCACTGGCACTACTACTACTGCTTCTGAGACTGAGACCGAGACTGAGACCGACTGCGAGACCGAGATCGAGACTGAGACGAGCACCGTTACTGTCTCCGCCACCTACGACAGCCATCCCACCACCGGCTCTGGCCCCTACCACACTGGTGCCTATGGCCAGCCCAGCAACTCTGGCGCTTATCAGCCACCCAGCAAGTCTGGCTCTTACCAGAAGCCCGGAAACACTGGCTACTACGGAGTTCCCACCGCGGTTACCAAGGACGCTTATGGCATCGCTACTAGCAAGCCCGTGACCACGACCACCTTCTACGGCACCAAGACTCGCACCATCACCAAGTGTGCTGGCTACGATTCTTACTGCACTGTTGGCCAGGTCACCACCGAGACGTATGCCGTGTCCACCACCGTCTGCCCCATCGACCAGAAGTTCACCACCTCGACCATCTACGCCACTAAGCTGCACACCGTCACCAAGTGCCCCGACTACGTCACCAACTGCCCCGTTGGCAAGGTATCGGCCAAGACGTATGCCGTCGGCACCACCATCTGCCCCATTGAGGAGGCCAAGCCCACTCACCCCGCTGGCAACCCTGGGTACAACGCGGGTGACAAGGCTTACACTGCTCCTGCTACTTCTGAGACCTACCCCGCTGGCTCTGGCTCTGGCTCTGGCTACGTCCCCCCTGCTGGTGGTGACTCCAGCGCTGCTCACCCCTCATCTGGCTCTGGCTCTGGCTACGTCCCCCCTGCTGGTGGTGACTCCAGCGCTGCTCACCCCTCATCTGGCTCTGGCTCTGGCTACGTTCCTCCCGCTGGTGGTGATTCTAGCGCTGCCTACCCATCATCTGGCCCCGGATCTAGCTCCAACTACGCTCCTCCTACCGGTGGTGATTCTAGCGCTCCTTATCCATCTTCTGGCTCCGGCTCTCACTCTGGCTCTAGTTCCTCCTACGTTCCGCCCGCTGGTGGTGATTCCAGCGCTGCGTATCCCTCCTCTGACTCTGGTTCTAGCTATGGTTCTTCCGACTACGGCTCTTCCGGCTCTTCCGGCTCTGGCTCCAAGTATGTCCCTCCTGCCGGTGGTGACTCCAGCGCCGTTACCCCCTCTTCTGGCTCTGACTCAGGCTCCGGCTCCGACTACACCCCCCCTGCGGGCTCCAAGGCTGCCCCCACCTCCGCCTACGGCTCTGGTGGCGATAGCTCCGCCGTCAAGCCCAGCCAGTCTGGCTCCTATGAAGCTCCTGCCGCCTCTGCTCCCGCCTACGGTGGCAACAACGGTGCCTACCAGCCCCCTTCTGGCTCTACCCACGCCTACGGCGGCTACAACAGCTCTGCCAGCTACCCCTCGGCTGTCACTCCTGCGGCTGCCACTCCCACCAACTCCGGCTCCCAGGGCGGTTACTCCACCCCTGTTGTTGGTGCCGCCGCTCGCCTTGCCAGTGGCTGGGAGATGGCTGTCGCCATTGCCGGTGTCTTTGCACTGGTTCTCTAAAGTGTTTTGATATAGTACATTTTTGCAATATGCTTCTCTTTGTACATAATCGTTTCGGTGTAGCTAGTCCGAGGATAGCTGTAATGAGTGTTGATGGTACATTGCCTCTGAGCCTGACATGATTGCGTTGAGTAATTACTAATCACGTTCGTTTATGGCATCTAAATGTCGGTCCAATTTGGACTCGAATAATTCATGTTTATAGAAGTCTTTGCAATAGAAAAAATTACGTTTACTCTAATAAAAATGCTGCGCAAACACACCAACACGTCTGAACAGCCAAATTTGCCTTCTCTAAGCTTTCATCCCCCTTGACCGGTTTGGACTAATGTTGGAGACTCTGGTTAAAAGGCATCATTACATCGGTCATACGATCTTATGTGTCGAATTGCAACATGTAGTGTACGTCATCACATTGTCATACTCTTCCCAGATTAGAGTGGGCAGGGGTAAGTTCAACGGTTACAAGACGATTTCAATTTTATTGTGAGTCGCTACTTTGATTCTTTGGTTGGATGGGGCTAAATATGCCTCTCTCGTCGTCCCTTTGTCCGACTAATAAGTTGGTGCCAAATACTTGTCCGTGTCATCGCATCAATAATCAAAGCAATGGAACTAGAAATCTTCAGAGCCAGTAGTCTATTTGCAGGAGTCTATTGTCATCATTTCATAGTACAACATTCGTTAAAGATATGGAACTCGGCCCTATCCTCTAAAATTAGGAACTTCAAGTTGCGCCTCAATGCCAACTTGGAAACATTCATAGTCTTATCGAAACCACACACAAGGCAAAGACTTCCAGGCTTGCAATTGCTAACCTAATAGTTTCCCGATAAAAATATAACTAATAGTTCTACAATCATTGATGTGCAATGATACATGACTCCGAACAATAGTTGAAACATAGAGAACGTAAAAGTTCAAGGCAGCCCTGTGTTGAAGAAAAAAGAAAAGACTCGGGATCCGCGGGGTGCGTTGTCGACGTCTTGCAGAAACTTCGCGTCTAAGCAAATCGCGCACAGCAGAATTTCTTGAAAAATTTTAATCCATAGTCAGGCCCCACAGGAACCCAGCGACTGAGCATCAATGTCCGATATCATGATAGATGAGAGGCCCATCGGAGCTAGCGCAAATCTCAATCACCTACCTTAATGGGCATTAGCTCGTATGACACGCCTTGGCAATGACTCGCTGGCTTGTTCTGTGCAGATCTTGAAAGCCCAATTTGTTCACAAGATGGACGGTGAAGAAGATGGCCCAGCTTGGCCTACTGCCCAGTTGGGGAAAAATATCGCGACATGTGCCAATCGACTGCATCTTTCAGGAAACAGTATCTCGCATCGCACTGAAAACTTGATGCATTTACGTAATATAAAAAAAGTCCAGTCAAAGAGAAGTTGTGATGCCAATACTGCTTTTTGCGTGGAATATCCCTGCATAAATCCCGCATAGCGACTCCTTCCCTCAAATTCTTCCATAGTTCGATTTGGAAACGAAAGCAACAACCATGGCTGTTCCAACGAAAATACTTCGTCGCACAGCCCAGCCATTCCCCCAAGTGGGGTTTGGTCTCTGGAAAGTAATATATCCTTGCCAAAAAAAAAAAAAGCCTTCTTGTACTGAATCTATTTAGGTTCCGACCGAGTCCACCGCCGATGTGGTTTACAACGCAATCAAGAATGGGTATCGGCATTTCGATGGAGCCTGTGATTACGGTTTGGCTACAATTTTTACTACGCTGGGCTTGCGGGTTTATAGCGCATGAACCTAACGGTTACTAGGAAACGAAAAGGAGGCTGGTCAAGGAATCCAACGGGCCATAGAAGATGGCCTTGTGACTCGTGAAGAGTTGTTCATCACCACAAAGCTGTGGGCCACATTTCATGCCAAGTGAGAAGAGGTTGCCCATCAAATAAATTCCCAGGTTGCTAAATATTTGTAGAGAACATGTTCAAATCGCAGCTGAGAGGCAGCTCTTAGACTTTGGCCTGGACTACTTCGACTTGTACATGATACATTTTCCTCTTCCGATCAAATATGTTGATCCTGCTGAACGATATCCTCCGGGATGGTCCATCAGCAATGAGATATGGGAGACAGCAACTGCCCCAGTCCCACTCTCGGAAACATGGAAGGCGCTCGAGGAACTAGTCGACCGAGGCCTTGTAAAAAACCTAGGAGTATGCAACTTCCAAGGGAGTTTGCTTCTGGATCTTGAACGCTCGGCTCGAACCCCCCCGGCTGTTCTTCAGATTGAGTTCCACCCTTATCTTGTCCAAGATAGGCTCCTGGAACTGTGCATTGATCTTGGAATTGCCGTCACTGCATATTCTAGCTTTGGACCTTTAAGTTACCGGGATTTGAAATCACCAAAGTCCCTCAACACCCCGCCGCTTTTCGACAACAAGGTCATAGTCGAAATTTCAAAAGAGAAGAACAAGACGCCAGCGCAGGTTCTTCTACGATGGGCTACACAAAAGTAAGCCGCCAGAACATCTTTCTCGGAAAAGCCTAACTCAGATGTGCCACAGGTGTCTCGTTGTAATTCCCAAGTCTCAGGACGAAACTCGACAGCAGCAGAACCTTGATATCTTTTCATTCGAGCTATCCGATGCAGAGGTCGATCAAATCAACTCTCTGAACATCGACCTTCGGTTTAATGACCCGGTAAGCCTATTGGTGACTCTTTGAAGCTCCGATATTGACTTTAGAAAAGGGCGACTACTTGAATCCCCCACAGAGAATCTTTGCTTAGTGAAACTTAATGAAAGTTTTTTTTTTTTTTTTTTTTTTAAACATAGCTGGAATCCCTTGTCGCTGTGTTGATTCAACATTGACACCAACGCGACCATATCATAATCTGGTGAATGGCATATAGCAGCCACGGTTGTGCACTGATACTCAAAAAGTCAGTATTGGTATTAGAAATCGTAGCAGCTCATTTTTCTCTATTCAGTCAACTTTGTGGATATGTTTTTACCGTCCCGGCGTCAACTTGATATGGGTATGCCTCAGTCGTAAAGAATTTCTTTCTTTGGAATTTGTCAGCCTTTTGGGTACCTGGGGCCACCATTCGGCGGATTCTATCCACTTCTTCTGGGTGGAGTATGATTCCACCATTTAAATTTACCCTATGGACTTGGCTTTGCCTGGGATTGGCTGAGGTGCGCATGACGTTTTGGCTGGGTTGTACTCGCCGAGTCGGCGTCCTCTTGGTGGGTTCCTCACCAATCAATGTGTAGCATTCAAGCCATGTTGTACACCAACGAGACATCCAGGTAAAAATTGCGGGCGCCGCCAAGGATTCTCGGTGGGGTTGAGGATAAGCAGGCTGCATACGTGCTGAATAATGACAGTATGTGATGCTTCAACCGAAGAAAGGATCGGATCTCTATCCCGACGATGACGGCGACGCAAATGTATAAGAGGGTGTTGCATCAACAGTAAATGTAAGCATATTCCCTTTCCCATTCAAGATACATTGATTGCAACACCATTCCTACAGGCAACCAATACACGGAGGGTCAATTCCATATCTGGAACGTGCTCTGCTCTCGCAATCTTACTCTTTTATCTTTGTTTAAAAAAAGAACCATCTGACAGAAACGGATTCCAAAATGACAGGCGAAACTATTCTCATCACTGGTGCCAGCGGGTTTCTGGGTGGCAACCTCGTGCAAGCCGCTTTGGAGAGAGGATACAATGTGAGGGTCACCGTCAGAAGCGAATCTTCTGCCAAAAAGGTCCTTGACCAGTTCCCCCAATACTCGGCTCAGCTCTCCTACGCCATTGTCCCAGACATAACCGAGTATAAGTCTTATGAAAAGCCTCTGGACGGTGTCTCGGGCATTATACACGCGGCCTCGCCATTTGTGCTGAAGACCGAGGACAACGTCAAAGACTTGCTAAACCCCGCCATTCAGGGATCCGTTGCTATCCTTGAGGCTGCCAAACACTTTGGACCTTCTGTCCGTCGTGTCGTCGTCACCTCCAGCCACGCCTCGGTCTGCGATCTCTCAAAGGGAAAGCGCCCTGGCTACGTTTACAACGAGAAGGACTGGAACCCTGTGACTTTCGAAGAGGCCGCTGTGGGCGACGCGGTAGTGGCATACTGCGCCTCCAAGACCTTGGCCGAGCGAGCTGTGTGGGACTGGGTCGCCAAGAACAAGCCCAGCTTCGACGCCGTCACCATCACCCCGCCTTGGATCTTCGGCCCCTACGCAACCGAGCTGAAGAGCACCAAGCATCTCAGCGAGTCGGTACAGCTTCTTTACGGCATTCTGGACGCCAAAGAAGTGCCGCCCTTTGACTTTGGCGGGTTTGCCGACGTGCGTGAGGTGGCTGCCGCCCACGTTCTGGCCCTCCAGGTTCCGGAGGCAGGTGGACAGAGATTCTGGGTTGGCCAAAACTTCAACTACCAGAGCGCTGTGGACGCAGCCAGAGCCGAGATTCCTGAGCTGCAATCCAGGCTGCCCGAGGGCCGACCGGGCTTTGTCGAGGACACGTACAAGGTCGACGGGAGCAAGGCAACCAAGGTGCTCGGTCTCAAGTACAGGCCGCTGTCGGAAACTATCAAGGATACATACGCTCAGCTGCTTCATGCCGAGGCAATCGAGGCAAAGTGAGGTTAGGTGGATTCATGGTGCGAGACATTAAGAATTTATTGAGTGCGACATTGTACGAGTGTGTGCGCGAGAAATAAAATGACAAGATTCTAACCAATTCATTCTGTACTGGTGACTAGTTCGATTACTAATTTTTCGATTCTAAATTCATGTTAAAATTGTCCAGTAACCCTCTACCATACTTGATGGACTTCCTCATTTGTGGCGGTGCTTACCGGAAAGCCATGGTGAGCCACATCGGACCTTTGACCGAGATCCGTTCGAGAGGGCGATGAATAAAGATTGTGTCTAGCCGCGCTGATAGAAGTAAGCGGAGACCAGTGGCTGGGTGCGAAACAAGAGCGGGTGAAATAAAAATGAAGATTTGCGATTGCGTTGACAGGAGAGCGGCACCTGCAAGCTTCAGCTGGGGCCGCCGCTGAAGCCCATGTTCCAGCCGCTGCAGCCACAGTTCGGGTGCAAATTAGCAGGGCTCGCTCAGGGGATTTGCTGGACTCCTTCAATGGTCCCCCGCTAGTCACAGGCGGGCAGTGCGCTAAAAGCGACCAACCATGTGCGGTGGTGGCGCTGCCCATGAACAAATTTGGCCTGCGCATCCTTGCACGAGCTGGAAAGTTGTTTCATGGTCTTCAGCTGCCAAGACTCTTCTCGAATAATTGATCCGATCTTACAGACGACTTAAGCATGGATATAAACATGTTGACAAGACAGGTTTGATCAGTCTCATTTCCTGTGTCATCTTCCCAGCAGCTCCCCGGCAGCTCCCAAACATCATGAAGGTCAGTATTTTTCTTTCATGGTATTGCTTGAGCTCCTCTCGCGTGCTAACCACCTGATCTAGTTCATAACAATCCTTGCAGTCTTTGCCGCCACTGGCGTCAGCGCTCAGCAAAAGCTATCACAGGCTGAGGCCCAATCTCGCCTCACGGCCGCCGGCATCTCCTCGTCTTCTTCAGGTGGCTGCACCAACCGCAACAAGGCCACGTGCACATCATACGACCAGATCAATGCTGTTACAGTTGCCGGAGCCATCACCCTCAAGAAGGCCTGCGCCTGTACCGTGAACATCACCGGCGGCACCGAAACGGGTCACGCCAGTGGCAAATACTCGCACTGGAACGGCTACAAGTTGGATTTCAAGAAGACGGCGGGCCTGAACTCGTACGTGACCAACACCTTTACGCGAATTCAGAACCGAGGCGATGGCTATCCTCAGTGGAAGGCTGCTTCGGGCAATATTTACTGCGTAAGTTTCTGTCAATTTCCCTCCCGGACAATCACTCACCAGACATGGCTAGGATGAGGGAAATCACTGGGATGTTACCTTCTATTCTGATGGCAAAAGCAGTTAGTGGGTCTTACAACAGAGTCAGTGTGGCTAAAAATCGAAAATATTATATTGGAGTCGATACATATTGTGAAACTCATGGACTACCTCCCCCTTGCCAACTCTTGTTGTTACGTGACCTATCATCAATTCAGATTGATTCTGTGAACCATCTCACCCTCCGCATTTAAGCTTGGACCAGGTGGGTCATAAGCGAACGAGGATGAGGTATGCGACGCGATTTTCTGCTCGTGATTTGGCTACAATCCAAGGCAACCTCTAGCCCGTACAATTGTAGCGTGTCATCAAATCCTTAATTTGTGATTATAGGAGTGAGTTTCACTGATACACGGCATTGTCGCGTCATTATCCGATCCTTGACAGTTCTACTTTTGAGGCAAGGGATCAAATGGTGCCCTTGACTCACCCTATCCCTTTAAGTGTCGGATAGCTGCATTCGCGTACCTCGCCATCTTTGCTTCCACGCAAAAGATTAACAACAACAACAATATAGCCTTAAATAGACCAACCGGTTATCAACGCCAATTTTAGCATATAATTAAATTTACGATATTATATACCAAAGTTTACGTTGTGTGGTTGATGCGATACTTTGCCTGGTACCTAAATGCAGCTATCCGACACTTAAAGGGATACAAGGAAGACCGACAAGTAAAAGTTAGCACAGTAGTGATAAAAGAAATTGGCTGAGTATTCAAGTTGGCAAAGGGATGCCAAGTTTTGCATGGGTATTGTGTGAAGAGTGAGAAATTCCATGAAGCATATGACGATTAGAGGAGAACCGTGTTTTTTGGGGCGGTATTCCTATGAGCATATCGTGTCTCGTTGGATTCAGGTTCGTTCAAGGTTAGGAGAGCAATATTTGATGCCACGACAGGGCAATAATTGATAATCAACAAGTTTATTTGTTTAACAAGAAGTGATGTGGCCTCAAATTCAGTCATAACCTAATAACTACTCTAGAGTTTACTCTTTCCCGCAATGTACGCCTTGAGGAATTCATCCAAGTTTTCCTGTGGCAGACCGAGCTTCTCATTCCACAATCCTTTGGTGACAGAATAGTTGGAAAGCCCGCCTTTCCCATAAATAGCACCTGCAATCATGGCGAGCACGCCGATTGGATTTCCCTTCTTTGCCTCGGCTGCTCCACCCTCCCAGAGCTCTTGGACAGAGCCTTGGGAGGTTGTGAACTTGTCCCCAGTTGCTTTCTCAAGGGCCTTCAAGACTTGGTTTTGGGTGACCGTGAAGCTGTTGACGTAGACGTACTGGTTTCTGGAGAGTTCTGGCTTCTTCAGACCCTTGGCGATAGCCCTGCCGACTTGATCAAGGTTCGTAGCCTCGAAGGGGATATCGCCGCCATCATAGATGGTAGCAGTCCGCGCGTCGACGTTCCATCCTCCGAATCCAGGGATATTCAAGCCCCAGTCAAACATGGATCCTGTAACGAAGGCCGTCCACGAGATCTTGTCTTGCTTAGACTTGAGATAATTCAAGGCCTCAATCTTGTCTGATAAGAAGGGAATGTATTCGGGCGCGGAGGGCTCCGAGGTGTCGATGCCGTATTCCGATGGGATGAAGAATTTGACACCAGCCTCAATGGCAGCGTCCACGATGGAGTTTTGTAGGCTGAGTGCATCGCCGGGGAAAATGCTGGAGATGGTGCTGACGACAGCGTCTTGGCCCTTGAATGCTTCGAGAAGAGAGGCTTTTGAGTAATCGCTGGTGAGATGTTTTACACCCGATGGCAAGGTCGCCTTCGATGTTTCTCGAGTCAATCCCGTGACTTCAAACTGCTCTTCAAGCAATGCTTTGACGGTTGAGCTACCGACGTTGCCGCTGGCACCAATGACGAGTACGTTTTTGATAGCTGAAGAGGCCATTGCGTAGGTGGAGATGGTAGATTTGTTGAGTTGTTGATGGGAGAAGTGAAATTGATTCAGTGAGATGACCAGTGTTTAATATACAGGCCACTGAATGTGGCAAATGGCAGTGTAGGATATGGCATCATGTCTGGCTTACGAATCTGCTCCAAGAAACGGACCGGATCATTTGGTGGCAATACACAACCGGAGGTTTGACATGAAGCATCCGGCTGCTGCGACGTTGACTGCAGTGTTCGACGTCGTGATTTACGATAAAAATGAAGGGCGAGTTAGCCAAAACGCTGTACGAAATTGGTTAGCGCTTATAAATCCACCACGTCCTTCTGATCGTGGCCCACTCAATCACTGGCTACACCAATAAGGTCGGCCTTCTAACATAAATCTCCCGCTGGTGTGTGCCCGGGAATATCCCGGCAGGCGTACGCGCAGTCCAGATTCTAGCGTTCAAAAGCACATCAATCGTCGCTGCCTCACGGTTATATCAAATCTGTGAACTCTAAAAAATCTTTATTGTATTTAGTACGCATGATTAGCTTTACGCGGCATCGAATGCTGTTTCCTGGCGTTTTCCACGTTCCCAAGCCTGACAAATCGGATTGCCTAGAGAGCACAAACAAGACTCCGTTCCGCTCCGGATATATGGCATCGGGATGCACTTCTAATCATGCGACGGGAAAATTATGTAGAGGAGCCGTCTGTCCGCATTCCCATCGATATAAGATGTGATGTATCAGTCTACGGACACGCCGTCCAGCTGCCAATGATAGCACGCATAACCTATCACTTGAGCTCTGAACATTATTCGCAATAATGTCGATCCAGTTTGAGATATATACGTGCGCTCCCATCCCAACCGCATTTAACACGCCAGAGCCAGAGAGTTCGCCAGACTTGGGTCTTTTTTCGCCGCTGTCATGCACCTTGATCTACACGCCAACCACTGCACTTCTTGTTGACTGTCCGGCGAGCGTTGCTGCAACCGAGGCACTCGTTTGGTGGATCCAATCAATACTACCGGCTAGTTGCAGACTGGAGTATTTTGTCGCATCCCATGCTCACGGAGACCATTTCTTCGGATTCCCAGTTCTGGAACGTGCCTTTCCGGGAATCACACCGACTGCTACTTCGGCAGTGGTAGGGGGAATAGAAAAACAGTACTCGCCGCCAATTTACGATGGCCTATGGAGTCGCATGTTTCCCCCAGCGGAGGCAGGTACTGGCCTTCCTGAGACGAGGGCCAAGTTTGTACCTCTGGGTCCCTCCAATGAGATAGACCTTGGTGGCCATCTGGTTCAAGTCCAGGACGTGCCACACGGAGATACTGCTGAGAACTCGTTCGTACATGTTCCAGAGCTGGGGCTGGTAGTTGCTGGGGACATTGTCTACAACGGAGACTGTCACCAATTTTTGGGCGCAGCATGCACTCAGCCAAAAAGAGATGCATGGATACAATCCCTGTCAAAGATTGCGGCCTTGAGCCCGCAAATCATCGTACCCGGTCATACGTTTAGGCCACAAACCGAACCAAACGAACAGCTTGCCATTTCCATGTTGGAGACAACGAAAGGATACATCAAGGCCTTTGAGGAAGAGCTGGAGAAGGCGGAAAGTGCAGGGCAGTTGTTTGAAAAGATGAAAATCAGGTTCCCAAGGTGGAATCTGTGGATTCTGGATGGAAGTTGCCAGGCAAGCTTCGCAGCAAGGTAATCTGAGCAACTAGTTGGAGCTATTAGAGGATGACATACATGGCACGAGATGGAGTAAAAATGCCCTTTTTTTTTCAAGTTGAATTTGAATCCAAGAGTGTGACCGTAGTATCAAATCTCCATCCTGGTACTCGGAATGTGGGATGACAGACATTTGGACCACAACCCGAGGTGGGCCGCCGCCCCGAAATCGGTGGCCCCGATTGAAGACAAAAGAAGGCATTTGCCCATTTGAACCCTGGATAATCTACCATTGAAAGCCCAATAGGGAAATGGCCCGAAACCGCGAGAGAGCCTGTATCGCGTTAGACGTTTCGTGAAAAATCAATGGCCCTGTCGTGAAGGTTGACGGGATTGACCTGCTTATACACGCACACCGCATCGGGATGGACTGGAAGCTCCTTTTCGGAAAATTTCCATTCATTTAGGAATCGTCCAAGCACTCTGTCTCTCCAGTATGGCCGAAATTGGGAAGCATACACGTAAGCTTAATCAAAACCAACTCAAGGTTGGTAGTCAAATTAAATTACTTTTGGGTGATGCATAAATCCAATTAAAACAAACACTATATTGTACATTGGTTTACTTATTCGCATGCGAATTCGGGCAGCCTCCTATGGCGACCTTGGTGGGATAAGAAAATAGCACGTGGTGATGTAATTTGTGCCTATCGCATCCATCCATAGTCCATCATTGGAGTCGATTCGGAGAGCTTGCAGAACAACACGGTTCTTTGTGTCGTAATGTGCCAGGTTCAGAATATCACTATGGACTGTGCGTTCCTGGGAAAAGACAAGACGGCGCCACCCATCCTTGTCCATCACATGGGGGGTTCTTTTGGTCGATGTATCCGCGCATCCATGCATTTAGCTCTAGAACTCCACAAAAAATGGACTTGCCCATTTTTACCCCGCGATTTTCACATATTTTGCGGGGTGATGAGATCAGTTGCCGATATCCAACTCCGTCTCCCCATCGGAACCTTCACAATCCCCGCGCGGCTGAGAACCTGGCATCTTTACCTTGCAGTAGTGGCAATGGAATTTGTCTCTCCACATACCGAATCCTACATCAAGTTGCTAAGGGTTGTTATGGCCGTGACCCGGGATTGGGCCTGTAGCACCGCTCAGAAGTACTTATAGCCCAGCACAAGACCCTCCCAACCAAATAGCAACGACTTCACTCCGCAGTGCATTTACTCTGGGTATCCTGTGGCCAAGCAAGTAATAATTCATCATGGCCTTTTTACTACTTGCATCCCTGCTACCTGCAGCTATTCTTGCAAAGCTGAGCGTGGAAGATCCTTCTGATGTCATTGACCCTGATCTCTGGGCTGATGACAATGCAATCAAGGCGGATTACAGTGTTGCATTTCCATCGGTAATGCCGAGTGCACGTAAGTCAACTAAAGATTTCAGATTATTCGAATCACGGAGCTAACCATTTCACCTTCTCTATAGTGGTTGCGGCATATGAGTACGATACTGATCATTCATTGGACCATGTTTCTGTATCGGTTGACGCCAATGACACGAGTGTAATCATTGCCACTAATGGATCCACTCTGACGCTGGAACATGTCGAGGTATTGAAATACGGCTATGCGTCAAATTTGTACGCCTCAAGCTTCTGGGGCTTCAATGCCGCCGTCAATGTTGTGAGTCTTTGGTCCAATGATCTACGTCCTAATGCTAACTTTCAAGGCCAATGCATCCACGGCGAACGTGGACGAAGTGAACATCACCGTTCACAACGGAGCCGCCAATATTTACGCTTACGGAACTGATACCGTCGTGAACATTGACAACTCATGGCTATACAGCAGTGGCCCAGTATCCCATGCTCTGTATGCTTCTGGAAATGGCACCATTATCGGAAAGAACCTTGAAGTTTTCAGCGGCGGCATGCGCTCTTCGGCCTTTTCCGGCGATGAGCCAAAGGGCGACATCTACGTCTACGACTCGGTTGCCCGCACAGCGGGTATTGGATCAGCCACCTATTATGCGCTCGGAACGATTCACGCCGAGAATGTGTTGTCTGAGTCTGAGAACGGACCAGTCATCTTCATGGATGGCAGCCGCAACGCGACCCTGATCAACTGTGATGCCACGGCCGGCCTTTTAGGTGGCGTTGCCATTTTCAGTTCGGCCCAGCGAAGGTCAGGTGCCAGTTTGAAACTAAAGAAGACCAAGTTTACAACCGTCAATGACATCCCTGGCCTCTGGTTTGGTAACATCATCGCAGATATCACTTTGGATACTGTCAAACTGGAAACAGACTCGGGGGTCCTGATCGTCGCAAACTTTTCTTCCATCACGCAAGACTTTGACCGTTATGCGTCGTATGAGGACAACAGCAACCTTCAGCCATCTGAATTGAACATTACCGTGACTGAGTCCGACCTAGTGGGCGATATCGTTGCCTACAATGGTAGCTATATCTCCTGGGACCTTCAGTCCTATACCTCATGGACTGGTGCTGCTACCGCAGGATATGGCGATGCTTACTTTGACATTTCTCTGGATAAGAGCAGCAACTGGACGTTGACAGCAACTTCTACCATTCAAAACTTTGTCAATGCCGATTCAGATCTCTCCAACGTTATTAGTAACGGATTCACTTTGTACTATAATTCTAGTGCCCCTTCAAACACGTGGTTGGATGGAAAGACAATCTCGTTGTCCGGTGGGGGAGAAGCGGTGCCATTCTGAACGTTATTTCACCGCCCATAATTGAATCACCAGCCATTCGATTGACTGGTTTCTTGTGTTTTCATAACTGAACGAGATGATCAACATTCAAATTCCTCTGGCGTTGTAGATTGACCAACATGTGATCTCTATGGATTTATTTCTATGTACATCCAGCTCCAGCTTGTGCAGCAAGCAGATAAAAAAACGCAGTTTTATGGCCCAAATACCCCTTATGCCGTACAAGTTAAAATGGTCAAAATCTAGGTTTAAATAAAACTTTAAGATAAAAATTTTTAATATCTAGATAGGTATCTCTAAAACCTTATAAAGTCTTAATAAAAGAGCTACCTCTTCTATTAATCTAGTCTAAATTAATTTATTTTTAATCTCTTTGTGGGTAAGTCCCGGGGTAACTGGATGACGCAGTTAAGGTCATAGCAAGGGTAGTAGCTGCTAGGGGTCTTATTGTTGTAATAATGATCGTTGTTTTATCTATTCTAGCTGAATGAGGCCCCTTTTGGTGTTTGGAAGAGGGTCATATGATACCCTGAATCTTGCTTCCTACCGTGTTTATACCAGGCACCTAGCTGGCGCCTTAGGCCTTAATAACTATAATCCATTTAGTCAATTTAATATTCTAATACTCTTTAAAAATAATATAAGATCTTATATAAAGATAATTATATAATATTTTTATTATATATTCTTGCTATATATATTAGTAGATAGCTAGGTTATATATTAAATATGGCTCTATAAAAACTATATTTAGTTATATAATTAGTAAATTAAATAAGCTATATATAAATTATATCTTAGGACCTAAGAGTTATAAGTTATAAGTATTATATAGACCCTAATATCTAATAATTAACTTTAATAAATATATTAATCTTCTTATTAAATCTAATACTAATACCTATAAATTTAATTAATAAGGGAACTATAGTAAATAATAGTAATTACTTTTTAAGTTAGTAGCTATATTTTCTTAGGCTATTTAAAGGCTAATTCCTATAATAAGATAAGCCTTTTTAATTTAAATAACTTTAAAAATATAGTATTTAGTAAAAAGAGCAAGTAAGCTATTATCTTTAATTCTAGAGATAATAGACCTATACTTAAATTACTATTTTAAGTTATAATTATAGACCTATAATATATATAATAATTTAGAATATTAATATATTAAAATCCTAATTTTTAATTAAATAAGCAAAGGCTTTTAATATTATAAGAATATTAAAATATAATAAAGCTAATAGCTTATAAATATAATAATAATAAAGAGTTATTTAATAGTAAATAAGCTAAAAAGGAAAAC